>JALPQI010001088.1:0-173909 GCA_025490895.1 Thaumatotibia leucotreta | reverse complement strand
CTATAATATCATTTAAAAAGTTAGATGGACCTATACATATTCTATACTAATTGAACACATAATTCTGTTAGTCGTCTCCCTAACAATATTTACGCACGTAATTAAATAGAGTAATCAGCAACTCACATGCTTTAATTTTTGCGACTCTATTCCTTTAGTTAAGTAAATAAGAGTGAGAAGAGAGTATGTAGCTAGAATTACATGAAGCATGTCAGTGGCTATACATTTGAATTTTTGAATGACTACAAAGAACTATATTCCGGAAGTTGAATTGCAAACACATACCTATGTACAATGTCTTGCCAATCACGCAAGGGCGAGCAAAACTGTTGGCAACATTACTGCCGCTCCATAACCGCATCCCAGGCAACTTTCACTCTACTAACTCCGAGAACAAACACTTAAATCCAACGCGGGACTCTACATTATTTACAAAACTTCACTCGAAATTCCCGCTCACCGAACGTCAATGTCATCAACTTATTACCAATGATATATAAGTAAAGATACGTTATACTCTAACAAAATGAGCGAAATAAATACTTCACATCATACACCTACAATTTATTGACAGTTGACATACGCCTATCTTCATACTTCAAAATGCGTAAAAGAGATGGCAAAATACATATACTCGTATTTGATAAAAAAAAAAGAGACAACTAGCATTTGACAATCGCGCGTGCATTCTTTTATTGATAAACATTGTTTTATCTTTGTTACTCTCGTTCTTAAACAGCATAAGCTTGTCTTTTTCTCTAAGTCTCTAAGTCAGTCAAAAACGTCAAAATGGCGTCCTATTTATTTTCAATAAATATAATAAAATAGAAAAAAATATATAATTCAGTTTAATTGCGCATGATGTGTGATGCTAAGGGCATTTTTGCATTTTATTTTGTGGTTTTCACTATTGTATAACATAAAATTACATTTTAGGGCGCAGTTCATGTGATTTGCGAGAACTCGGCAGTGGTACACACCTCTCGGTGGTCTGGGTAGGACTAAGAGCGATTGTTAGAATTATCACAATCTGAGCGCTTCACTTTTAGAGCCGGTGTAACATATCTTTACTTATTATATCATTGCTTATTACAGTGCGCACAGCACGCGTTACATCAATTTCAGGAGGTTGTATTTCACACGCGATTTATTAGTTTTATAAAAGTTTGAGAATGTC
Organism: Thaumatotibia leucotreta; assembly: GCA_025490895.1. NCBI lineage: Eukaryota > Metazoa > Arthropoda > Insecta > Lepidoptera > Tortricidae > Thaumatotibia > Thaumatotibia leucotreta. The sequence continues at coordinate 172,732 of JALPQI010001088.1, read as the reverse complement.
GGCAGATGTATACAGTTCGCATCCACCGCGGCGGAGGCCAACTACATTATGAATCGAGGCGGCGTTCATACGACAGAATGTATTCAAGTTTTCTAAAAGACAACGTGCACTTTGACCGCTGTCGTGTGTCGCGACTCGCGAATAAACACAACTACTAGCGCGCCATCTAGTTCTGTTACGACGAAACACTGACAGTGCACTGTTTTACCGACAGGAAAATCTAGTTTGACATTGCTGATGGTTTTCATTTCTGAAAGAAAATTCAACTGTAAACGATGTCATTTCTTATGATTCTTACCGAAATTGGGTAAACCAAGATATATTCAATAGTTTGTGATTTTTATTATTATTTGTCCGTATTCTAATACTACTTCTAACACGTTCACCTTTAACTATACTATAATTAGTATAAACTAAGATAATGCCTCCAAAAGACCTGAAAAAATCTACACCTGCGATTACACGGCCACCCCGTCCACCAATAAGTGACTCAAGTCTTTTAGTTTTACCAGAAGATGTTTTAGAAGGTATTCTAATTAGACATAGCTTCATTTAGTCTGTATTGTCTAATTAATCATTTTGACGGCCAAATCACGCGTTTGACAGCCACAGTAGCTCATTCGATAGTCTCGGTAGTAACCGTGCGTGCGAAGTTGGCGCTTCCGGGTTCGAATCCCAGTGAAGGCATCTCATTGTGCAAAAATTTATCACACAAATATATGTTTAACTCGGCGATGGATGTTTTCTACGTATATATCTGCATGTAACTATGTATTATTTTTATCGTCGCTATCCACATCACAAGCCTTAATCGAGCTTAATGTGGGACTAGGTATATTGGTCACGACCGATCATATTTATTACTCTTATTTAAGTATTTTAATCATTTTCACTCATATTTTTATGGAACTTTCTAATGTATTAAGCTGTCTCAATTGCCTTCAGTATTACTACGTTATCTATATACCCTGTGATTCTTCTTTCAAGGATTCCAAGAACGAATTGAAACGGGTATAAACTGGACTCATGAAGCCTTAGCCTGCAAGTATCACCGAATGAAATGTCTTAGAGAAAACATACCGAGAGTGCCATTTCGTGAAGGGCTTCAAAATAGAATTCACCAAAGTATTCTAAGCGGCTTCCTTGATGAAAATTCGCCTATTAGTCTTCAGGACCAATGGGATATAATATTACCGTTGACGCTATGGGATTTAAATAGATTTAGTAATGAAGAAGGGAAGATGTGTTATGATAGCGTCAACTGTATTACCGATAATGTTGAGAGACTTATAAAAAGAGCGGTGAGGCTTGGCAGTCGTGCGGTTTTACAGAAAGAATTTAAAGAGGTCCCTATGTTGAGAATTTTCGACTCGAAGGTAACACTAAGTACCTCTCTACTAATTATTTATATTGTAAAAAACCCTACTTAGGTATTTATTGTTGTGACCGTGAATAAGTTGCAGCAACTGGACTATACAGTAAATCGGATATGGTATGGTATACCTCTATGCGAGCCTCTTTATAAACCGGGATATACACATACAGACTCGAGTAGTAATAGTATACTCGTAGGTAAAATAAAGTAAGTTGAATACTAAATATTTAGAACTTAAAAAACTACTTAACTACATACACCTTTATATTTAGAAACTAGCTTAGCTAGAAATAGTGATTTTTCCATTGTTTTAAGGAACATACAACTGAGAAACCCAATAATCTAAGTAACTTATAAAAAACATATTATGATTCACGATTAAAATTTCACCCTGTATGTCTTGTTTATACTTGTTCTTACAAATATTTACAATAAATACCTATACGTAATGATAAAGTAGGTACTAGATACATTGCCACAAAGGCTCGGAAACGAAAAGTTAGTGGCCAAGTGGATACAATACAAACTCGTTTGTCGCCGAGATATTATATATGCTTAGTGCCTTTCTCAAACTTACAAGGAAAAAAAATCAGTTGAAGTATATTTTACCGGTAACATTTACAGTCAGGTAGTTCTTATTCGACGTTAAAAAAACAAAAGACGGTTGCTCTACATATCCCAGTGTGTAAGGCTGTATGGAATTAATTTCATATGTTTTATCAGTCGCTGCCTCTCTTTTGTACGTATTTTAAGGATATAACCGAAACCAAAAGGAAAAGGTACGAAGTATTAAGTATTTCAGTATCTATTTTGAAGGAATTCATATGAATCATTGCAAGTTTAAGAAAATGTTACTTCAGAAGGCGCTTTTCAACTATTATCTATTAAACGTCACCGGATTAATTCCTCGACTCTATAATATAACCTCTGTGCATTTATTTATTACAAATATTACAAAAGTGTTATTTTCATATTGTGTAAACCCTAAAAAATGTACTTTACTGTCTTATAAGATACGAAAAACCTGTTGAGTATACCTAAGTAAGAGTTGCTATGCCGGTTATTAAAATGTAGAGACACAATATCTGCATAGTATCTTCTTCAATGCAAGTCACATTGGTCTGTGATGCAAGATTATAATGATGTTGTTTATTCGGTTTCTAAAAGTAAGTAGTTATTCTATCGCTGCAAAAACATCTGATTAATGATCTTTAAACATTATTCCTGATTAACTTAACGCCTGAAATAAAAATATATCAACACGATTGAGCATTTTTCGCGTGAAATATCGGATTAAGACTAACAACAAAATTAAGAAAGGCTAACATTCTCTATGTAGCTGACTTAATCATAAGATGTATGGCTTATAAAATAAATAAGATTAAAAAAACATTCTTCATTTCGAAGGTGCCTTACCTATAGATACAATAAAGTGACGGTAACATTAACGTAGGCGCATTATTTTTCTAGATAACAGACTTAGACAGCGGCCTATCCGAGTTCACTCATTTGGTAACATTGAATCTGAGCGGCAACTTCATCGGCGAAGTCGACACCTCCTTCCTTCCTCCAAGGCTTAAGCTGCTCGAGCTACAAGCAAATCGAATAACTCAAACTGAAAGGTTCGCGAGGCACCTGCCGTCGTCCTTGCTATATTTGGGCTTGGCCAGAAACTTATTGACAAACGGTAATTCAATTAGAAAGGTGCAGTACCTCCCTAATTAGATAAGAAGGCATTCCTGTCAATAGAGTCGTGGTAGATATTATGCGTATTTATACTCTACCATATTTTCAAAAATGTAGAATTGTAGATAGGTATGTATAACAATGCTAAAACCCTTTCGAAAGAGAAACTTCAACGAAAGTCGAGTTAGTACATACTAATTAAACTAAATAGCAATTATACATACCTAACAGCAACTTATACTTACTATACCTATACGGGAGAGCACGATCTCCTGACACAGCTAATCATTTTACTTACTAGGAGATCGTAACAATGTATAGTATATTGTATTTGTTTGAACGCAATAAACGTTTTTTCATGTTTTTTTTTCATTTTTCATAAATTATTATACTTATACTAGAATTTTAGTTTATAACTTATCATAATTAATGTTTAACTATGCGGCATCATTAGTTGCACATTTTTATGCTTGGTACATAAATGGGATTTTTGTTTTCAGAAAGTCTTCAAGGATTATCGCACCTACCACACGCTATTACAACTTTAGATTTATCAAGGAACGACATCTATAATATAAACGTGGTACTAGATGGATTGCGCACGTTGCCTAATCTCAAAGCATTATCACTCGTTGGAAACCCATGTTCAGTAAGCTACCGAAATAGCGCACGTTTTAGTTCAAGTATTTTCCAGTAGATGGTGCGAGTAGGCATAATCGTACTATTCGTACTTAAAATAAAACTGTTTAAAAATGTATGTGCCTATATACGGTACCTATGTACGTGTGTTTTATTAAACTGTGATTTGGGATTTTGTAACATATTATTTAGGTATGCATGGGGTACAGCGCCGTGATCATTGCTAAGCTACCTAACCTGCAATGGCTGGATTCACGGGAGATCTTAGTCGCAGATAAACATGATTCCTACGATCTTCATCCCGACGACTACAGGTCCAATTACTTCAACTTTACAGTACTGCGAATCATGTCCATACCTCAACCTCCGAAACCTGACAAGGTAAAGTAGATTTTAAAACTGGATTTTTAGGTAGGTACCTACATCACTTATAAAAGTGATGTACCTACCTAAATTAATTCAAATATAATAAAAGAGAAGTAAAAGTAGGTAGGTACTTGTAGTATCAGCCCTTGGAGACCCATAGGAACACCTGGGTTCCCAACAATTTTGTTACACCTACGTATAGGTACATATATTTTCTTGTTACCTACGTTATACCTTCTTCATTTATAGGGTGCCACCACAACATTCCATGTAGAACTAGAACTGCCGCTTTTGGACTCTAAAAGAAGGAACTTCCTTATGTTCAGACGCAACGAATCATTGAGAGAGATGCTGCCGCCGGCTGAAGACGATTTCATAAACCCATGGAGTTCAAAAGTGATGCCATCGGTTCCAGGCCCCAGCAGAACAGATATGGGTACATTTGGAACCTACTTTTGTAGTACACACTAGTACATGTTATATACTTCGCATTTCTGAAGAAATCCTTTTTCATTTTATCATTTATTTATTTATTTGCCTATCATGAACAATACATAAGCATAAATAACATTAACCCTAAGGGGCGTAGCAAATTAAAACATAATATTCATATTAATAATTAATACATTTTGGTATTTGTTACTAGCCACTTTGTCTTGCGGCACTACCGCGAACTACGTAACGAAATCCGCAAACTTCGGAGATTTTTCTCTGTCACTACGTAAGGTAACGACGCCTTCGTTGGAAAATGGCAGAGACAAATCCCCGAAATTGTCGAACTTCGATGTTCGCCGTAGCAGCCCTGATTCTCCACACATAGAAATGCGATCAAATTGGAGAATCGTACTGATCGTAGGTACTAAGCGTGATAGGTCGGCTAGTTAAATTTTTCTTTAAGGTTTCAAGAGTTTCAACCCGCTTTCTGATTTATTAACAAGTTCAACCTTCTTTCTGTATGAGAGCTGTCTAAATCTTAACGTATAGTAACTGTGATAATAATTAATCCTGAAAGTGTGAACTGGTCGAATATGGCTTAGAAGTAACAGCACATGCAGTTCGCAAACTTTAGGTACACGCTCTAAAATTCTCAAATGTATCTAGAATTCGAATCCACCACCCACGAGTCCGATATCTACGCCCACCTGGTGGCCAAGAATTCGAGAGAGATCCTCAACTACACCGTTTACCACAGCAACTCTGTTCAGTGGAACAAGCTGATGAACTTTCAAGAGCCCACCGTCAGGATCTTTTGTCCGGATTTGGCTGCTTTGAGAGATACCTTCCAGACTGTGATTACCATAAAACTGGTTTATACAGTGGTAAAGTACATGATTTTATTTTATTTTATAATCCTCTTTAGTAGAGCTACAATTGCATAAAAACTAAACGAAAACTTTCAATTTAACTACCACGACTATTATGGTCGAGGACACATCACTGCATAGGTGGACAACTATCAGCCTTGTGTAGTTAGTATGTCGTTGAAATAAAATATTATATGCTTTTATACCTACGCTTATACAACGCATTTGAATAGAGGCTTCGCGGTTTGTACTGATAGGTATAATGGTATCAATAGTCAAGTCCAGTGCCCATTAGAAATATAGCAGCGGTCAATGTGCTCAAAAACATTTGAACATGCACTCTAACGCAATGACAATAGTACCACTACTCAGATGTTTATGAACACCCTAGCGGCTACGATTATCTGATGATGATTGTAACTAGGTACTCGTAAATATGTACATATATCCACATTTACATTTTGACGTCGTAGCATATATGACATAAAATATGTAGGTACATAGTTGAATGTACAATGTACATTGAAAGTAAGATACATTTATTTAAAGACTTTAAATAGTGCAATTTAAAATACAAGTGCAGTGATATACACGCGTCAGCTCTATGAGCTGCTAGTGTATTAATCAATTAATAATTAATAATAATAATTAATTTTCAGGTAACAGGGAAGCAGGGCAAACCGGACAAGAGCCGGAAGAGCGCAATGACGTTTCGACAAATGCCCGGAGAATCCCGGGTCGAGCTCGCCACCATCCGCTGCGCCCTGAAGCAACCCGACTGGAGCCAGCCCTTCCAGCATTTCCACTGGGACGACTCGCTCGGCACCACGGATGCCATACATTGGGGCGATGGTGACCTCGCAGTATGTCACATCATATCACATCATCAGCCAATCTCAGTCCACTCCTGGACGTAGAAGTGTCCTATTAACTATGCGTATAGATGCATTTGGAGGTAAATGCCCATAATCGCCACGCTAGGCAAGCGGATTGGCGATCGCAGTAATGTACCCACCATGATGACGCTGCTGCCAATCATTAATCTTCTATCAAAGAACGATCAGTGACACTTGAATCCCTTACTTAATTTAAACAAATATGTACCTATATAGTCCATGTATGTAGAAATGTAGATATGTCCCATCATGGAAAGAGTTTAACACCAGCAAAATGTATGTTTGCGTAGTTTAAGTATCATAATTATGCATAAAACCAGCGTGACTCAAGCGACCGTAACCATGGTAATAACAGAAAGAAAAAACTTGATTCATCCGACTCAACCAATTGCAATCCTAGGCCCAGAATCATGTCAAAGTAACAAACGGTAAGAGATTTCTTAGTCTGATTTAAAACATCACTTTGACATAGTCCCCGGGTGGCCTAGGGTTCCAATTGGTTGATTATAGCTATACAAACAATTCCCTGTAAATATTCAAACGTTTGAATATTACACATGTGGCAAAATGTACTGACCACGTAGTATTCACGTCGCGATTCAGTAGGATATTTCCACAATTATTCATTTAATATTTTCCATTCGCAGGTGCTGCAGTATTCTTTAGGTCCGCAAAAAACACAAAAAGGAAAACCAGAAGTAGACACCTCCAAACAAACATTTCCAGACAATCTGACATGCCACTTCAGTTTCGGAATTGATACCATGCGATCCTAAACTACAAGGAAACAAAACCTCATTAAAATAAACTATAAATGGTTCAATTTGTATATCCTTTAGTATTTGGACCTTCGTACGCAACAACTTATTATCCTATTGAATTGAATACAATTTGTAATCTCTCCTTGACTCAGTGTCGCGAGGACCCCCAATCGTTTGCGTTGGAACGTGACTGGACAGTTGCTAAAAAAAGTAATCTAAGTAGGTTAACAAACAAAAAATATCAAAGTGGTTCAAAAATAGTGGTGTTATCAGTGTTGTTGACAATCCTAAAGGTTTGCAAATGACTGGGGCGCCTCGTGAGCGCTGGGGTAGCCAGGTCGAGTATCTGTTATCATGTCTTGGCTATGCTGTTGGCATTGGCAACGTCTGGAGGTTTCCTTATCTATGCTATAAGAATGGTGGAGGTATTTATATTTACTTTATTAAAAAAACTGTTTTTTACCATTTCAGACATCGGTTAATATAACGTCCATTAAATACAAAAGCGACACAACTCAAAAACTGTGAAAAATGATTTTATTGCAAAAATGACATTATAAGCACTAATATTTTACGTGACACTAAGACACCTGTCGATTTGACGTTAGAAAGTATCAAAATTATGCAGGTGCCCTTTTTGCACTATCACTCTTTCGAGACAAACTTCAGTGCTAAACTGCCATTTTGTCAGTTGCGACTCGATCGTCGACCAAAACGCACGACATTTTTGTGAAAAAGTGCCATGAAACGAAAAAATAAGTGATTACGTTAAAAAATATGTAAGCAAAAGTGCCATATTTCTAGATGTGGCCGTTTTGAATAAAATAAATACATAAATATTATGTTTCTTTATATAAAAAGGAGTCGCAAAATGTAATGTGGCAGCTTTAATTTTAAAATATCCTCTTAAATTTGATTTTTCATTCATCAAAACTGCCATATTAGGATTTGCAACCTTTTTGAATTAAAAATATATTCGAATGCATCAATCACAGGAGCCATATTTATACATGATGCTGTTTTGAATAAAGTAAATATGTATGGTTTAGATTTCGACGGCCCCTACGTAAGTTGTCGTAACTTGAAATTTGGGATTTTGTTTTTATTTCATAAAACATCATATCTTTTAGCAATGTTTCCGTTCCACGAAGAAAAAATTAAAAAAACCTATTACAAATAGGTTTTTGACACCCGAAACTATCGTATCTTAAAAAAGCACCGTCGTATATTGTAGTAAGTGTACTTACGACAGTTAATACGGGGCGGCCACCCGCGCTCGCGCAGCGTAAGTGCCAGTTACGATCTTATACGCGGTGGAGCAGAGGTTTTTCGTGAGTGATCATTTTTTCCCAAAAACTAACAACTAGATGAGATAAAAATGGATAAACCATACATTTTATTCGATAAAAGTAAGACACTGCATCGGGAACAAACTCAAATTACCTGCAAGACCAAAATTAATTTTTGAAACGGCCGTTGGAGTTAAAAGAAAAAGTGGTCCGAAATGAAATAAAAGACGCTTCAGAAATAAAAATGATTTAAAACCACTAAGCAAAGTTGGCAATCTGTTGGATTTCACTCAGAAATCAGGTGCGAATTAATTAGTATGGATTTTGATTTTTTTTAATAATACCGGTGAATACTGTAGTATGTTATCACTTACCACAACTTACTTCGGAGTTTAAGATCGGTGTTTTGTCTTAAGTTTAACATACTACTATTTACGTTGGATTTTATTTATTTTTTTGTGTTGTATGTGTACTTAAGACATTTTTCGTTGGAAATTGTTTTTAAATTTCTATTGTAAGTGATATTTAAGACAGTATGCGCCGGATCAAATACAGAGTTACTACACTTTACAATTATAATATTGTCGTAGTTCAATAAGTTCTGCTCATTATAAAAGTTCGCCGCTTCCTTTTGAACCAAACGATAAAGAAATGCAGAATTCACTGTTTTAAAACGGCATTTTTTGTGATAGTGTCGAAGACAAAACAATCATATCACTTCAATCATGAAAGCCTGATATGACTGTTCTTTATGATTATAATTACGTTGAAAAACACTTAATATTGATCTCATATTTATGATGTAGTTGAACCTGAAGACATTTTAGTTAACTGATTTTTTTTTGTCTTTGCACTGTGAGAGAAGTCATTAATCTGTCATAGACATGGGTCTATGATTATAATATCAAAATTACGTTTCTAATGCTAAAAGACAGACTGTTTTTATGTACTAAGTGTACAAAATTATAATTAAACGGTTAAACTCGGTAAATGGTGGTCTTGCGCAGGTACTGATGTCATGTCCGACTGCAGGTTTGTGTCACCAAACACTACGTAACCAATCATTATTAGCTCGGAGATTACCGGCTTCCATGCCGTTGGCTCTGTCCAGCCCCCATCCCGATTGAAATTAATCTTAATCGCTCTGTATGTCTTCCGTGGCAGATAGCATCTTTACCGTACCAGCATCCTCGCTTTATCAAAACGTTTAAAAAATGTAACGCCTGTATCGTATGCGTCCACCACAGCCGAGTTGTCTATCTCCCTGTCCTTGACACTCCATAGTTGCTCCGAGTTTAGACTCATTATGTCGTTCCTTACCGAAGTCGTACGGTATCTCATAAACACCCGAGCTGCCAGTGGATTCCCGTTCTTTGGACAGCATAAGAAATACTCATATTGGTATGAGGACGCAAAATGGTCTTAATGCTAAACCTTCGGTGTAATAGGCACCCAATTTCGTTTGTCACTCCTTTAATATAAGGCAAGAATACTGGTGCCCTCTCTACTGTGTGGTGATTTCGAAACGTCCCTGAGCTCCTTGTACGCTGACTTTGTCACCAACCATATCTATTACTCTCCAAGCTCTCCAACGTCTCGTCTCATCTGACATGTTGCAACATTTGTAATAATTTAGATAACAGGAGGTAATAGAAGATACCTAAGCTGTGTACAGCACTGAACTGAAATAGGCGAATGATGTGATGTGAATAAACGATATAAAACTCATTTCGCATGTATTGTGAATCAAAGGACCGTGAGAAAAGGTTAGGTTTTCTATAGACTTTTTGTGACATACGATATTTCTGACCTAGCATTACTAACCCATCAAGAAAACGAGATGTGCCATCCACCTCTCTCTTAAATGTGGAATTTATTCTGGGATGCATCTCATTAAGATCGATAAGTAACACATCAACAACCCTATCAGGAATTATAGCAAAACGTCATCCACATTTCGTAACCAGCATCTCGGTCTATTTGGACAACTCTCGAATGCCCTCTGCTCAAATTCATCCATGAAAATGTTGACCAGTACCAGAACAACAACATCATAAGAGAACTCTTTCCCCTCGCCAATCGAAATAGCAACTATTCAGGAAATGTTCGATGAATTTCATGTACACAGTAGGTAAGTCGTTACGAGCTACAATATTTTTAGTTAGTTTTATGGGTGAATCAACTTTTTCTGTCTGTTATTGCCATGGTTACGGTCGCCTGAGTCACGCTGGTTTTATGCAAAACTATGACACTTAAATAATGCAAACATGCATGTAGTACATGTTTGTAGGTGGCCCATTAAGGAACGCACTTACCAACACCAGAAATCAGGAATTACAGCAAAACGTCATCCACATTCCGTAACCAGCATCTCGGCCTATTCGGACAACTCTTGAATGCCCTCTGCTCAAATTTTTCCATGAAAATGTTGACCAGTACCAGGACTACAACATTATAAGAGAACTATTTGCTTCAATCTGCGTATAATACTCCCCTCGCCAAACGAAATAGCAACTATTCAGGAAATTCAAATTCAACACCAAAAATATTTTATTTCGACTTTTTTGACCAACAAGGATCATATTAAGGACATGTTCGATGAATTTCATGTACACACTAGGTAGGTCGTAACGAGCTACAATATCTTTAGTTAGTTTTATGGGTGAATCACTTTTTTCTTTCTGTTATTGCTATGGTTACGGACGCCTGAGTCACGCTGGTTTTATGCAAGGTTTTGCTGAAAAAGGTTGATACACCCTTATAGTTTCCAGTACTTGCAAACAGTGAAGCTACATCAAACTCAACTACATAATCTCGTCTTCATTCAACACGACATTTTCCAGAAAACGTACACTAAAATACTGTACCTGATCTATTTTTCAAAATAAAACACACAAAAAACTATTCACCTGCTTAAATTTCTCAAAATATTCCATCAGGGTTCCATAAAATTCCTATTAAATTGTTTGTTAAATGGCATAATATAGTAACTAATAAAAAGTTTTATAACGTTTCGGCAAAATAATGCAGTAAATCACAGATACAACAAAACTTACACGCATAATTCCGACGTATCTCGTAGTATGTATAACTTACGATAAAAGACCATTTATGACCACCAGCGTAAAGTGAAGTTAGTAATACATACCACAATTTTTAGATTCTTTTCTCCGACATATACTGTGGTAAGTGCAATTCCGGCAAAAATATGAAATATATCAAAAAAGTAATTATATCATTATAAAGACAGTATCCTTATTAATGTTTATGCCAATTTTCAAAGCAATCCGTTGAACTATGTGACCACCATACACATTTAAAACTTTAAAGTGCTCTCCTGTAAACTTGCCAATTTCGACTTACGACAACTTACGTAGGGGCCGTCGATTTCTTTATAAACAAAGGAGCCGCAATACTTCATAGTACGTTTCAAAAAACATTCTTGCATTTACAACCGTTTTAAATTCAGTATAATATTAAAATCCATAAATGTACCAGACTGAATAATTGATTATCTTTTGCATGAAATCTTAAAAAATACATTTCATCTTATAAAAACAGTAATTATTAAACGTGGTACTTTGTGTTGTGTTCGTTTTACTTAAAAGTATATTAGAGATTGTTTGGAAAATGACTGTGAATTTTGTGTACCTATAATTGCGACTACGAAGAAACAATAATGGCGTAAACTTCGGCTTATTAAGTATTTGTCATACTTTCCTATTATATTATTTGTAAACAATACAAGTAAAACAAACATAGATCTAACCCCGTTGTATGTTTTAACGAATCTAAAAACTTATATTAGTAGTATTTATTTTATCACTTTTGGGAATGTCAACATAGGTGTACGATGTATGATGACTGTATTTAAAATAAATTATTAGACATTATGCACGGCATCATACACGAATAAATTATAACTAAAATATAGACTCAGTCATTATTGTACAGAAATTTTATTTAATATAAGTGAAGTATACAAACGTGACGTCACTTTTGTGTATTTCATGTAAATCTTTCAAAAATCGAAAAAGATGTTGATTTGACTTGACAGTCATCATGACTATTGCTTCACTACATAGGTAGTACCCAAGTACTAGCGCTAAACTGTCATGTCGTCTAGAAAAAAAATGTTACATTATTACTAATCATAAGTAGATTTTTAGGAAAGACTTATTATCTCTGCAATTAAATATTGAAAGATATCCTTTTGTATCGGCAAAAATTAAGTTCGTGCATTAATTCTAATGAAAAAACTAGTAAACCGTCAAAACATATCAATTTGGATCATTTAGTATGGGATCATAGTAACCACCCCACAAATACAATACACATAGAAAAAACAAATAACTAAAGATGTACTTAACCGATTTTTATTAGTTACGTGCTTTTAGGTGGGCTATTTCCGGTTTATAGTAAAAATAAGTGGTATCAAGGTAAATTCCATTCTCAACAATATAACTTTGATCGCGTCGTATTTATTATATATTTATTTACGTAAGGTACCACTTTTTTTTAAATAGCAGGTTGATTCTTGGAGAAAACCGATAATTATATCTGAATTTTAAACTAGTACGTCCGTTAAATTCATCAAAATATGTAACCAAAGTTAAAATTAATCAAAGTAACCTCGGTTTACGGTACCTATAAACATGTTCTGACAATATGTAAGTAAAGAAACAATAAGAAAAAGTTTTGTCAGGTTCAGTTTTGTTAAAAATCAGTTTTTCTATGTTTAAGACATGATTTAATGTATGATTTAAATGAAATAACTGCTTATTTTTTTTGTATTTGTGGCCTTTGATGGAAAAAAAAATATCAGAGTTAATGTTATTTTTTTATGCAAAACGGACGTATACGCTTATAAAAGCTTGCACAGCACATATTACTTTCTATTAACCAAATACATCAAAAGAGGGTTAAAATGCCTACAAATTGATATATAACACATATAATATTAATGCTGTAAAAAAATTTTGTGAACAAAAAACGAATACAAAATCTTTAAACAGCTCCCCTGGAAAAAGTAAATTTTTGACTTGTGTCGCTTTTGTATTTAATGGACGATAAGTATCTTTAACACAAGTACCTGTCCCTAATGCAAATATGTTTCAGACTAAACTAATTTTACAGACCCTTGGTCGTGATATTATATAAAGGTAGGTATGTCTTGATAATGTTAATGACCTATCTAAATGCCGCGGCTTGCGAGGTACCTATATCAAAACTGTGAAGTCTGATATCATATTTTAGTAACTTACTAATATTTTACTTTAATACACATCACCCCTATAGTTAATATTTAAATAACTTATATCATTGTCAAATGTCACATAATGGTCCTTATAAGTATCAATATTTGCAGGGGCATTCTTGATCCCGTATTTTCTGACTCTGATCGTCTGTGGGATCCCACTGGTGTACCTGGAAACCACACTTGGACAGTTCGCGAGCGCAGGATGTATTTCAGTCTTCAACATAAATCCCTTGTTGAAAGGTATGATGTAATAATAACTAACCTACAGTAAACTAAAGTAAAAAATATTGAGAACCACTATTTGTTTCAGCTTACACGATTCTAATATTCGTAGGTAGCTATAGTCTGGCAGTGAAAAAAGCGAAATTAAAACTTACTGATATTGCGATATTTTTTAATTTGCCTCTTATTTTTTAAATTCCAGGTAAAACTACCCCGTTAGCATAAGCCAATTTATTTTTACATTGATATATTAAACTTATTATTATTTAACCCTTTGACGGGCAGACAGATGTGAGAAATGCGCAAAATTGAACTCTTGCCACTTTGACACAATGTTAAAACATGGTGGGAAACATATTCCCTCTGCCTTACAAAGGGTTAACCTATACTTACGCACTTTTTAACAGGGGCTGGTTATGCTGTTGTCATTCTGAACATCGTTGCGACCATATATTTCTCCACCATTCTGGCTTTCCCGATCTTATACATCTACCATTCCTTCAGCACCCCACTGCCGTGGCAACACTGCGGGAATTCGTGGAACACTGACAAATGTGTTGAGGTAAATGTAAAAAAAAATAAGCACTTATATAATAACTCTAAAACTACTGGTTCAAATTGAATGAAATTTTTAATTTACCGTAATTATACAATGTCTCGACAAAGGGGCATTCATTATATAAACACACTTCTATTAGCTGATAAATGACGATCATGAATTGTATCATGATGCCTGTTTGGAAAATTCGGACTATAGTTTTATCCGCAATAAAGTTACAGAGGGTCCCATAATGAACTGCTTTGAGAAAAGAATATAGTAGGTACGGACATGCGGCTCTTTTGCTAGACTTAGCAGCGGCAGTAGGTATCGTACCTACCCCAAATAGACAACTACCCTTGCATGTTACTAGTATAAACAGGGTAAAATATCAAAGGAGTAAAACATGTCTAGACTATACCAGGTTGGTGAATTATTCTGAAACGCAAACGTCCACTAAAGTTCATATAAAATAAGTTTTCCAATTTCTCGTCATGTGATTTGTGAACACAAAATAAATGGAGACATCACAGAACAGAAAAAACTGTTTTTATTATTCCGTGGGAGACATCGTGCTTACATAAAGAAAACCGTATGTTGCTCTATTCTAGACCCCTGACTTGGATCAATAAATTAACAATTAGGGTGCTTAGACAAGTTGCCAATCGCTAACGCTTAATCGTCAATCATAAACGAAAGGCAGCTTACTGTCTTTGTCGCACTAATTTGAAAGAGTGACAGAGAGGGAAAACTACGATACGCTACTAAGCGTTAGCGATTGGTAACTTCGCTAAGCATCCTGGTATTTCATTTTCAGATAACGAGTAACTCAAGCGTTATATTCACCAGCAATGGAACTATTACAACCCCTGAAGATGAATTCTTTCAGTAAATATATACAGAATGTTTCACCGGCCACTGAAAACCTCAGATGAAACTTTTTATATTTTTTGTACCAACCCCGAGAGACCCTGAACCTAAAAAACAGTCAACGTATTCTCTCAATATGTTGACATATTAGGCGTCTGAGGTTTTCTGTGCCATGTGAAACATCTACCTGCTTAAATAATTATGAAGTATCTCATTTAATATGGTACATGGACACGCATTGTTATTATAAGTCTCACGAAGGGTCATTTAATTGTGTTTGAATTGGTACTTAACTACAAATTGTAGGATTTACAACTGTTTGCATAATAATATTCCTATATTAAAACAAAAAAAACCTATAGTGGCAGTCAAAAGGTTGAAGTATCCTCCTATTTTTCCAGCATACGCCTGCTACGAATGTCGTCAGGCCTGCATGAAATTGGCGGCATGGTGTGGCCTGTGTTTTGGTGCAACCTGATTGGCCACATTCTTGTATACTTGTGCATCTGCAACGGTGTCAAAAGCGTTGGTAAGGTAAGTCATGCCGCATTGGTTAGAAAACGATATTCATTTCTTTGTTAGGTCACTATTTCTATTAACTTTGCAGAAAATTCAATAAATGTCACCAAAAACATTTTAATGTAACATCGTGCAGGGAATGGTCCATATGACCGTCAAAAAAGTATCAAATTTGATAAGGACGCAAGCTTTTGACTTTACTACGCTCTAAGCTAAGGCCTAAATTCGCTAACTCTACTACTCAGAATATGTGGATGGGCCGGTTCGCTGCAACGGCGATAGGTACTTCGGATTTTTAATTATCGATGCTCGCGGTAGGCCGTCTGGCTCGGGCTCTAAAATAAGTCATTTTCGTCCAATATCGTAGTCGTAGCTGTTTTTGTGGGAGTTTGGCATTGACACTTTCATACTAAGGAAAACTAGGTCACTTAATACCGATGTCCCACAAAAGCCAAAACAGAAAGCTTACTTTGCAACGTGCATCAGAATTAAAAGTGACAGTAAGGTGAGTCAACCTGGCAACCTGCCGCTGTCACTCACAAAACTTCCTGAAAAACTTTTTATGTTGTTTATTTAGGTTACACTTATTTTTGTCGGCGACATTTAACCGCTGGGCATAAATATATTCAATAATTGGTAAGTACCTAACACTTACGTTAATTTTCCTCCCTTGTGCAAAAATATGTATCGAAGGAATCATCTAATAAATATGTTACGACGTTCTTATTATACAGAATTAAAGTGCACTGGGACATATTTTTGAGTATTTTTATATATACCTACACCTTTGACTGTACCATGACGTCCATGACACGACACGTTTCATATCTCCCTGATTGACTGTCCTTGGAACTAGGCACAAATCGTTCTAATTCTAACGTACAGCCGCTTCCCTCCTGTTTTGCCGGTGTTGACAATCCAAACATGTTAATGACGTCAGAAAAAGGTGATGAGTTTTCGATGTAGACCCTTTATACTTTTTGATGATAGTTAAATATTTGTTGGTAGGTACAATATTTACTCGTACTTATTCTATGCCTAGAGCAAATTTCAAAAAACCTAAGTGGCGTTATCTTTGTACGCAGATCGTGTACTTCACAGTGGTATTTCCATACGTGGTTCTATGCGTGTTGTTCGTTCGCGGCATAACTCTGCCTGGCGCTTGGCAGGGCGTTCTTTTCTACGTATGGCCCGACTGGCAGAAGCTGGCAAACTCACAGGTATATTATTTATTTATTTATTTATATGTTACAAAAGTACCTATACATAATATGACAGACTTAGATCACAACGTCTCAGTCATCCCGAGACTTCTTTTGCTCTGAGTTCGAGTACCTATATACATATACTCGTACACTTCACGTTGATAGACCCGTTGGACAGGCGCGGATCCAGGACTTCGTTGAGGGGGGGCACTGCCCTATGACTTGATACTATTTTATACATAAAACTAACCCAGGCATACAAAAGCCCAGTGTGAATGTGGTAGGTTATACTTCATGTCATCGACGTGACCATTTCTCTGTTTCTGCTATATCCCTATCAAGAAGCTTAGAAAGATGAATTTAAAAAATGGGAATACTTATTCGGTTTGACCTAACTATCTCATGTTTATAATTGTAGGTTTGGGCAGATGCCGCCATGCAACTGTTCTACTCGCTTGGACCTGGTTGGGGTGGCTTAGTCAGTATGGCGAGCTTCAATAAATTTCACTACAAGAACTTACGGTTTGTATTTCATTTTTAACCTTTTGTTAAATAACACAAAGATTTGATTTGGTTTTGATAATGAAAAAATTAGCCACATTCAAAGCATGCTTAGAGCTTTTAAATGCGATTGAGTTTGGGTTCAGCTTGTCAGTTTTTGACCGTTATTCTATGGAACTGGCACATCGCGATTCAGATTAGGTCCTAAACTGTCGTGGTAGACCCTGGGGCCCGTTTCTCGATCGCTTGTAACTTGTAATACAAGTGGAAGTCTCTTTTTAACACTATTAATTAGATAAGGACTTCCGCTTGTATTACAACTTCAAGCTTTCGAGAAATACGCCCCTAGTGTAACTTTGTATATTGGTGAAGATTACGACTAACTATTTTGAGACAAAATTACTACTTAGAAGCTCTTTCGTCTTAATACTGACGGCCATGATTACATATTTTCTGTGTCTCGGCCATGCGTGACATAAAATATGGTCTACCTACCTACATTAGCGGACTCGGTACCAGACAGTGCCGTAAGTTCCACCATGACATGCCATGATGAGCGATGAACACAACCATACCAACTAATCGGGATAATATATACGTAAATAAGTGAGCATTTCATAAAAAGTATACATTTGGATCACCACCATAAATGTATAGAAATCTGGCAGCAAAAAAGGAACCCTTCATACACAAACATTTTGGGATATTATGGAAAGGTGGTTGACCTTGCTCAGCATCATTGATACTATACCATTTTTTATCAATATCGAAGAAGTGTGATCCAAATTTACAAACTTTTCGTTAACTAGTCTTCTTCTATATTAGTCTTTTAATTCCAGATCATCAATACTAATCCCTCTAGTGAACAGTGGCACCAGCATCTGGGCGGGTTTCGTGGTGTTCTCCGTGCTTGGCTTCGCCGCGGGCCGGGCCGGGGTGCCGGTGGACAAGGTGGCTACCGCCGGCCCGGGACTGGCTTTCGTCACCTACCCGGCCGCCGTCACCATGATGCCGGCCTCCAATTTCTGGGCTATCACGTTCTTTGTGATGTTGTTCTTCTTGGGGATTGATACCATGGTAATTGTACGATGTTATTATTAGATTAGCCTTACTAATTCAACAAATATAATGATCAGTTTTTTTAGGGTTCCATAGCCAAAATGGCAAAAACGGAACCCTTATAGATTCGTCATGTCCGTCTGTCCGTCTGTTCGTCTGTCACAGACGATTTACTCGGAAACTATATATGCTACAGTAACGAAATTTGGTAAGGATATGTGTTGTATAAACCGCTATGTACAGGATTATGATACTATATTGTAAAAAAAAAACCATTGGGATGGGGCCCTCCATACATGTAACTGAGGGATAGAATTTTTTTTTGTTGTATATAAGCGTGTGGGATATTAATGAAAGAGGTCTTTGAAAATGATATGAAGGTTTATAAATCTCATTTTTATTTAAGCAAATCGTTTTCGAGATATCAGCTCTCAAAGTCTGAAAAATGTGTCCCCCCCCCTCTATTTTTTAAACTACGCGATATAAAATTAAAAAAAAAATATTATGCACATCAATAAACTCTATCAAAGAATTTTGGTTTGATTAAATTATCTCCTATAGTTTTTGAAGTAGGTTGATTTAACTGTATTTTTTTAATAATAAATTGATAATGGTACGGAACCCTATGCGCGCGAGTCCGGCTCGCACTTTGGCCAGTTATTTTATAAAGAGTATTGTTATTAATTGTGATAGGTATGCCAGCATATCTAACTTAACTTACGGCCTGTTTATTATTATCCCCGGATAACTATGCCTATCCGTCAGATAAAATGATCACTAGGTACCTATACTTTTACGGAGGCAAAAGAAAAGGACAGCTAACAATTATGTGACAGTTATGTATTATATTATTCGGAGATAGTGAAACAGCAGGTCCAACCAAGATGCCATTCTGCAATCGTATACGATAAATCACGTGATCATAAAATATCATAATAATATGTGGACTGTAAATGGTCACATGACTTTTCGTTCGAATCTGTCGTTCTCATACATTTATTACTTATTGCTTATCGTATACGATTGCAGAATGGCCTGGGTGCTTAGACAAGTTGCCAATCGCTAACGCTTAATCGTAAGCGAAAGGCAGCTAACGGTCTTTGTCGCACTAATATAAAAGAGTGACAGAGAGGGAAAACTACCATACGCTACTAAGCGCTAACGATTGGCAACTTGGCTAAGCATCCAGGCCTACAGGTTCTTAAAGGTTAAAAACATCGTCAATTAAATTCAAACATTCTTTCTTTTCGAATACAAAATAAGCAAAAATTCTACTTACTCTGTTACAATACAATAATACAAATTAACCATTAATTATTCCATGTAACGTTCTTTTCAATTTTCAATACATTTGATAAAATGTAATATTGTTTCAGTTCGTGACAATAGAAGCCGTAATCGCCGGATTCATGGATGAATTTCCGAAATGCCGTGCGCACAAGCGATTGATAACTCTGCTCACGTGTGTCATTCTCTTCCTTCTTAGCATTATTTGCAATACTGAGGTAAGCATTAATCAGGCCTATTTACTACCGCGAATTTGTCTGTTGAATTTCGAAATCAGCAAATCCTCGAAATTTGCTGATTTCGAAGTTCACGGTAGGGCCGATGCAAACAATGTTATTGGTACCTACAGCAGGTATGATTATTTTTTTAATTTTGTTAGTTACTTAGACGTAAATTCAAAGATCCAAATAGTATAACTACTACAATATAAGGTTTGTTCCTTAAGGTGGATGTCCCTGTGCGATTTTCATACAAATTTGTTGACATTAACGCTGTTAATTAGTGGACTATTTGTAATTTTGAACCTTGATAGTAAGTTGTACGTATCCCGTAGATTGCGCGTATGTAAAAAAAAGTCCAAAAAGTGGTATAGTATTTCTGAATTATCAATTTGAAAATTGATACAATTTCGCTCTTTGCCTTTGTATATGTGCGTGAATAATACTATCCATGAAAACTAACATGGAGGCAGATGACAAGGTAAGTTTAACCATATCCATCACAGATGTCACTTTAAAACTGCTAGTTAAATGACCTCACTAATTAGTAATATATTCGGTCAATAGATGGATTATTAAAAGTAAGCGTAATTCATAAAATAGGTATGTTGTTATTGTTTTTATTTTATCAAATAAAATATCCGGTAAAATTTTATCCCTCGATTCGCCAGGTCGGATCTCAAAATACAATATATCGGTCAGTATTTTTTATGAATTACAGCCAGTAGGTAGTTAGGTAGCTACTTTTGTATCTAACTATGATGCTCACTTTAATTCTCATTTAGCGTAACTTGTACAACAGTTTGGAAGAAAGGAGCACATTAATATGATAGGTACTAATTAATATCTGAGAGGTAATAAATAAAATAAGTGGCTATAAATTAATAATAATAATGAACAAATAAATATATCGGGACATCTTAAGCTTAAATTAAGGCTTGTGTTGTGGGTAATAAGAAATAAGCGATGATACATATCATGTAACTACATACAGATACTTAAACACATAGATAGCCACGATCAAGGAACAAATATTTGTGATAAAAAAAATACACAAAATAATGCTTTCACTGGGATTCGAACCCGGAACCTCCAGCTTCATAGATAGGGTCACAACTAACTCGGCTACCGAGGCTGACGACTTTAATTTAAATGAACGCGTAAAATACTTTTTGGTAAGTGGTCATAAAATATTTTGTTCATTTGTCACAGCAAAGTCAATGTCATCTATGAGTCAACATTTTGCAATTTTGTTCCACAAGTCAAGGCAAAAGTGTTCGTTTCGATAAAATCGATATCATAAACATGCCCACAACGATGGGCAGAACGAATAAAAATGAGTACCGAAAACACCGTTGTTCTGGGGGGAAAAGAAAAAGCGTCGAGTAGAAGCGGGGTTACTCCTTCACCATGGCACCACATAGTAAGTATCTCGCCGTAGCGAAAATTTAAAATTTGAAGCGTAATAGTTAAAACACCTATTTAATAAGTACAACTAACCTAACGGAATACCCGAGCCGTTTTTAAAGTAGTTAGAACATTTTTTCTTCTATATTTATGACACTCTCACATTTTACATTTGCCAGCTAATCTTTGTCGAATTCAAATGATTCTGTAGTAGATATACATATTATTACCTTTATTCTGTTGCCAATTGCGACACGAACTTTGTCAGTTATTATTAACTTCAATAAAAAGAAACAGATAGGGAGGTATAATAAATTAAATTCACCAATGTGACTATTTCAGGAGGATAGCAGCTTGGCGGGATATTAAGACCGACCAAACTCACGAGCCTGAAACATCAGATTCCACCAATCAAACCCCAATTATTTGTGCAACTAATGCTCAGTGAGTGTTTACTACTTTTAGAGTTGTATAATTCATTATGGAATTCATATCATATGAACCTAATGTCGTCGTATTAGAGACTAACTGTAGCTTAAATAACTATGTCTAGGTACACATATACTGCAGGACAGCGAAAGTATTCAGTATGTTATAGGTGTGTAACTTGTCAATCTATAATATGTAATAGATAACAATACCCATATACTTTTCACTTGACATATTCCAACAGTCATTACTGTCATTAGACTTACAAAGCAATACTAAAGTTTTAGCTACGTATGTAATATTTTCAAATAATTTCATTCAAACTGTCCACTCAAAGACATTACCTTTTCAAATCAACCAATCACCATGTGAGACTAGTAGAGGTCCAAATGGAAAAAATTGTGCGCTGTGAGTTACAGTTTTGTAATTTTTACCAGAGCTAGAGGGTGTAAAAATAAATATTTTTAGATGTGGAGGGAAAACCAATTCCCCCCCTGAACGAGGGGGGAGGGGGGTGAATGTGCAAACGGAAGGGTTATGTTTAAAAATTTTTCGTCTAATATTTAGGCCTACTATTCATTGTTTGGTATCATTTTCATATAAAACAGACACGAGGAATTCAGTTTTGATAATAAACATGAGGATTTTCATACATAAAAAAATAATTATTGGTATAAAGGTAAAATAATCACCGTTTTTATTTTGATTGTTGCGTTATATAAGTATTACAAAATAAATATATGAAAATAAAAAAAATACTACAAGATAGCATATTTATTCTAGTTTCTAAAAATATATACTTTTTGGAACTTTCCATGCAAAAATAAGTTGTAAAAAAATTGCACCTGTCGCGTACCTCGAATAAAAAAGGGACGTTGCTTTGACTTATTGTTGACAGTACGTTTCTACTGCGGGAATTTAGCGATTTTGCGTACACAAAATACTCCACAATGTCTGTTAGGGCAAATTGCATCAACCTGGGTTAACTAAGCACCCCGGGTTAAACGTTTATTTCACACGGAATTTGAAAATTGATAAATTTCTTATGAAGTAAGTGACTGACACGGCACTATACAGTGGATATCCGAGACATCAGCCTATGTGATATTAGAATGGCTCTTGAACAGCTCAAAAGTAACAGGGCGTCTGGGGAAGACGGATTTATAGCTGAGCATCTGAAGCCAGGTGGTAAACCAATCCTTATGGCCCTTCAGAAGTTGTTCAACTCCGGAAGGGAGAACGCCTTAGGCATGAAACAGAAGAGTGGTGGTACTGTTCTTGAAAAAAGGTGACAACGCCTTATTGAAGAACTACCGATCCATCTCACTTCCGAGCCATATTTATAAGATGTTTTCAAGAGTCATTACGAATCGTATTGCATGCAGGCTTGATGACTTCCAGCCTCCCGAACAAGCCGGTTTCCGAATTGGCGTTTCGTAAATGTTATACAGAAGACCGAGGAATAGGTATAACCTGCCCCTCTGTTTAGCGTTTGCGGACTACGATAAGGGGGGTTTCCATGACGTCCTAATGCGGTTTAATTTAGGTCGAGAGAAAGGGACAAGGCTATACGAGTCGTGTATCACTGCCCCTTTCCCAGAAATAAATCTTAAATACTTAAACTGAATCGCATTAGTACGTCATGGTAACCCCCAAGGCCTTCGATTTGATTGAAACTCTGGGCGTACTGCAGTCTCTTTAACGATACCAAGTAGACTACCACTATTTCGAAATGTTGAGGTGTTTGTACGAAAGCGCCACTATGTCAATCCAAAGCTTGAAGCATATTATACTGCAGCGGGGAGTCAGGCAAGGAGGTGTCATCTCCCCTAATCTGTTTACCGCTGCACTGGAAGATGTCTTTAAGACTGGACTGGAAAAGGTGAGGTTCAACATAAACAGCGAGTAGGTACCTCACTCACCTTCGATTCGCTGATGATACGGTGGTCTTGGCTGAAACCTTGGAAGATTTCAGTACGATGCTCGCTGACCTCAGTAGCGTCTTCGAGCGAGTTCGTCTTAGGATGAACATGGATAAGACGAAAACTCCCGTTACAATCGGAGACTAAACTCGAAGGTGTAGACAACTATAATATACCTAGGACAAGCTACCCAGTTAGGTAGGTCCAACTTTGAGTAAGAGGTCAATCATCGAATCCGACTAGGTTGGGCAGCGTTTGGGAAGCTACGACACATCTTTTCGTCCAATATTCCGCAGTTCTTGAAGACAAAAGTATTTGATCAGTGTGGCAACACACACTGATCAAAGATTTAAAAGAGTGATGACATACGGTACTGAAACGTTATCGCTTAGAATGGGCCTCATAAGAAAGCTTAAAGTCACCCACAGGGCAATGGAGAGGGCTATGTTGGGAGTCTCTCTGCGAGGTCGTATTAGAAATCAGACGATCCGCAGCAGAACCAAAGTATAGCTCCATAGCTCTCCGAATCACTAAACTAAAGTGGTAGTGGGCGGGGCACATTGCACGTAGAACCGATGGCCAATGCGGCGGCCTCGCAGGTGGAAGGCACAGCGTGGGTAGGCCCCCCACAAGGTGAAGGTCTCAGGAGTACGGTGGATGCGAGTGGCGCAGTACCGGTCATTGTGGCAATCTTTAGGGGAGGCCTATGTTCAGCAGTGGACGTCTTTCGGCTGATATGGTAATAATGATGATTTATGAAGTAAACGTTTAACAATTGATTGTCAAATTCCATATGATATATTATAAACTTTTAACGTGGGTGAACTGGGTTAGTTGTTTAGTCCCCGTTAGTGAATATTACCTTTATCGTCTTTGGTAATGAGATCATTACCTAATGACACTTTGTAAAAATGATTACCCATTCCGATTCATATGATCAGATACTATATATCATACATGTGATCAGATAGACCAGATATATAATATACACGCGGTTAATCGATAAAATCTAAAAATAGAATCTGATCAAATAAAATTCTTAATAATCCTAGGTTATTTAAAAAAAGAAGATCAGAAAATATTCAATTTACTTTCATATCAATAAATATTTACAATTGTAATATGAACAATAATATACAAGTACAAAAATATGTATAATCTATGAGCAGTTGCCGGCACGAAAGTCTCTTAATTGAGATTACGCGGCTGTTTTTGTTGGAGGTACGCGTCAGGTAATTTTTTTTTTTCAGTGAATTTTTGTATGAAAGACTACAAAATGTGTATATTTTTAAAAACTGCAATAAATATGCTATCTTACACAATTTTTTTAAATTGGATTAGTTTGTTTTTTAATACTTATATGACGCTTAAATTAAAATAAAAACGGTAACTTTTTTACTTTTACTCCAAAAAAACTACATTTTTATATGAAATTGCTCATGTTTATGATAAAAAATAGATTTTCCAGGTCCGTTTTACACGAAAATGATACCAAACAATGCATAGTAGGCCTTATTAATTAGTAAAAAAATATTAAACGCAACCCTTCCGCATGCACATTCACCCCCCTCCCCCCGCGCTCAGGGGGGGAATTGGTTTTCCCTCCACATCTAAAAACAACTATTTTGAGACCCTCTAGCTCTGGTTAAAATTACAAAACTGTAACTCGCAGCGCACAATTTTTCTCAACTTTGTATGGACCGTGACCCTTACTAGACGGCGCTGCGCGCTGCATACTGTCGGCAACCTCTGAAAATGAGCGTCTCAGACCGAGCAGAGTCACAGTTAAAATTATCATGTTATTGTGTACCTATGAATAATTAGTATATTTTAATTTCTCGCAATTAAAATAAAAAGTAAAGTAGCTCTGGTTTAGAAACCATATTACTGGAACAATTTGAAAACAAACGATGAAAAAAAAACTCGCGGTAATATTATGGCTTGTTTTAGGCTGTTATCAAACAATATATTTATTATACTAATATCATGGGGCATTCCTCCACAAGTCGACCTACCTAGCGTCAAGTCCCCGCCTCCTATATTATTGTGATATGAGCTAGCTTTATTGACTGCGTAACTTACTTTTCCTAACTAGTGCGGAGAAGTAAACTTTGCGCACGCTTCTCGTACGTTAATTTCTCTTTTTAAGGCACTTGTTATGAGAAAAGTCGTTCGATACACGTGTAAAAACTTCTTTTTAACTCGGGTGATTGACTTTCATCCTCGTGGAAAAAAAATTTTTTTTTGCACTTGCATCGAAATGCAACTACTACTACTACTACTATTCTTTCCCTCTTGCTCGCACCAGTCGCGCCAATATGCGTGTGCGACAAGGATGACTGGAAAATAACTTGTACAAACATTAAGTTTAATCACGTTTCTGTAATATTATTATGAAGGCTATTCTTCTGTTTCTACCTATCGTTATCCCGGCTTTTGCCAGGGTCCGTACCTACCTTTCCTCCTCTTTGCGCGATCCTGGGCATCTTCATACTTCACTGTCTGTCCATCTGTCTGTCTATCACCAATATGTATCTAATGGATAATTAGTTGAAATTTTCTCAGATGATGTACAATCAGCAGCAGATATTGCTAAGTGGGCAGAGTTTTCAAAATAAACTATGCACGACTATTAGAGTGTGTTAAGATCATTGTGAACACCCTACTCGTTAAGCAATATCTGCTGCTGATTGTACCTACCTAAAATATTGCCGATATAACAAGAAACACTAAAAATAATTAAATATTTATACAGCTGTGTTTTGTCGTGTTTCGAATAATAACAACATAATTTAAAAAAATATATTTCTTTATTATTGGACGATTAGTATATGAACAAATAAATATATTTAGCATGTGACCATCTTACACATATCAACCTAGTCCCACAATAAACTCAATCAAGGCTTGTGTGAGAACTAAACTACAAAATATGTAATATATAGAATAGATACATACAAATACTTAAATACATATTGAATAGTTGGAGTCCTAATTTTATTAATCTGTACGTTACGTAGGTATGAACATGGCATTTTGATTTTAGATTAGGCAATCTCTTATGGACCTATAATGATAACCTATCAGGTTTTATACTTGCAGACTATTTTATTCAAATAATTTTAAGTTTTATAGTCTACCTAAAACCTTCTCTTCTTAAATCACTCTATCTATATCTAATTATCTATAGAAATCCGTTGCGTAGGTGTAAAGATTGAAGCATACAATAGGGATATAGGGACAAGAGAATGCGACTTTGTTTTATATTATGTAGTGATTTGGAAGATTATAACCCCTTTATTCATAACCGTCTCCTAATTTAGCAAACTGTTTTTGGGGTTCCGTTGCCAAAATTGCAAAAAACGAAAGATTTATGCGTCGTTGGACTAAAAGTAAATATGGCGATATATAAAAATGTCCACTTGCTTAAATTCGGGCGTATATAATTTTGACGAAGTATAAAAATGTTCACCTGTATATTACACCAAATATAAACATGTTGCGACACTTGACTAAAAGTAAATATGGCAATGTATAAAAATGTCCACTTGCATAAGTTCGGGCGTATATAATTTTGACGAAGTATAAAAATGTCCACCTGTATATGATTGTTGGTGGTGATGAATTTGATCCGTATATGTATTATTATAATCCTGGACCTATAGTAAAGAAAGTAGTCATTTTTATATTCAGACTTGATTAGACTTAGACATTTGTACACTTTAAAAGTAGTCATTTTTATATTTCGACTTGATAAAACATAAACATTTTTATAATTTGATAGTAGTCATTTTTATATTCCGACTTGACAAGACTTAAGCATTCTAAAGTATTGGCTTTCTAACACTCGGACCAATTTTATTTTATATGTAGACATTTTTATACATCGCCATATTTACTTTTAGTCCAACGACGCATAAATCAAACGAAAACCTTATATTCGTCAAGTCATGTCCGTCTCTGTCCGTGTCTGTCTGTCACATCCAATTTACTCGGAAACAATAAATGGAATACTCGGAAGTAATGATATTTGGTGAGGATTGTGTTGTATGAACCGCCAATGATATATAAGTAAAGATACGTTATACTCTAACAAAATGAGCGAAATAAATACTTCACACCATACTTCTACAATTTATTGATAGTTGACACTTTTCTTCCTACAATTTATTGATAGTTGACAAACACTTATCTTCATAATTCATAATGCGTAAAAGAGATGGTAAAATACATATACTCGTATTTAATAAACGAAAAAGAGACAAGATGTATCTCTTATAGTTTTTGAGATAGGTTGTTTTAACTGTATTTTTTATGATAAATTGATAGTGGTACGGAGTCCGACTCGCACTCGGTGCGTTTTTTAATTCATAATACATACATAATTATTATATACGTATAAAAATCAACTACAGGAAACAACGTATCACTTCCTAGTAAGTTTGTGTGTCTGTTGGTCCATACGGAAGAAAACGTTGATTTAAACTGAATACCTAAATTCTCAAATTTGAAGTCTTCATGACCTAAAAACTAAATAAACCTCCACGTTAATGAAATCAGAAGATCTGTTTGTCTGTTCGTCTCTGTGCCTGTTCATAGCCTGGCTGAAAGTTATAGTTTGCCTGTCGATTTGCCTGCCCACCTGTTTTTCTTTGTTTGAATGCATGATTTTTGTACATGTGACCGTTTCAATTCGTAACAGATCCCTGTAAAATACACTGAGCAAATTTGATAGTCACCTACTTACCTATGTGTAAACATAATTATTGATAGGCAAGGTTTTGTATATTTATTTTAAAATGTACTTTCTGCAAATAGGTAGGTAGTTAAAATATTTTTTGTGCTGTCCACATGGCGTGTTAAGAAATTAAAACTTGTTTGAACCCATTGAACTTAATTTTGAAATTAATCGTTACTTGCCAAATCATGACACTTGCCTTTTTCTTTGGCTTGTTAATCTCACAACCATACTTATATTTATACAATCGTATTTTTTCAGTTGAATATTGAAATACAGTTGAAGATTGGGAAGATACTTCAGCGGAAAGAACCTAATGAAAATGTAACGGAACACGTTTCAAGAAAATGGTATTGAACTTGGTGACAAGAAACATTCATATATTTGTAATTAAGTATAATGTTTATATACTATTTAATTTTCGACATTATTATGAGCTGTGTTTTGCCGAATAAATATTGTTACTGAATACAAGTGATGAAAGTGAGCATTTTCTATATGAGTGTCGGTGATCGAAACCGACAAGAGTTAAAGAGGTCTACATTTCAACACCAACATCAAACTATGTTATGCGAATGCATTATGCGAGAAAATATCTGCATACAGTACCAACCAGACTGTGCAGAAAAATAGGGGAGAGTGGGGTACAGTGAATAAAGGTGCACTGTGAATATTTTGCATTAGCTTTATTTATCGCTTTAATAATCCGGTATTCTTTTTTCGCGAATTTGCTCATCTGTGTGATACTAATATTGGAGTAACTAAATAACGGAAGATTCTTTCAATTATACCTGAAAAGTCTTGTTCTTGGTTTTTTTACCTCAAACTAGGAACTGTTCTGTGATTTTTGATTGAAGAGGTAACTTTAGTTCACTTTTTTATAATGAAAATGATTTTAAAGCTATATGTAAATTATATACTTGTGCTGGAAAATGTGTCCTCTAAGGAATAGGTGGGACAATAAGGTATCTAGAAAATTACAAATAAAAATAACACCACTACAACATTTGTAAAAAAAAGGGATCCACTGTACCCCACTCTCCTCTACTATGAAAATTCAGTCTTGCACTCGCGCAGAAAAATATCACATTCTGTGGAGTGAAGTTCAGGTAGAGTTCTTATGAAAACTGTCACCACTCTTAGTAACCTCGTATGTCACTATTGAATCGGAACTGAGATACGTACGCACTATAGGAGTATCTTAAAGTCCGTTGGCTCAACTGCTACTTTTATTCCTATGTAAAATAAGAGTGACAGCTGGTAACCACAGTTACCAAAAGCTATTGAGTGGCTATTATGGATCGAATATTCGCTGTGTCGAAAATCGTAGAAATAATGTATCCTAAAATCAAAATTAATGTTTCGATTGGACAATCGACGTATATTTGTGACCGAGATTGTCATCCCATAATCTCGGTCACAAATATACGTTGGCTCGACTGCTACCGGCTCGAATATTCGCTGGGTCAAAAAGTGTATAAACGAGACCATAATTGTAATTGGTTACCGGCGCAAACATCACACTTGTAAACAAAATGTAAAAATTGTCTCACTTGTACTCTGTTTGGTTAGGTATTTTAAAAAGGTAAAAAATATTGCACTATCTTTTTATTGAAAAATGTATTTAAAAATCCAAACTAGGTACTTAATGAATCAAAACAATGTAAATCACTGTATTCCTTTGTTATATTACGTATATTTGGTAAAACTTATTTTCTACTTGTAGTTTTCAATAAAAAGATACTGCAAGATTGTTTACCTTTTTTTAAATATCTAACCAAACCGAGTATAGAATATAGAGCAAGAATATATTATGTATACAGGGTGTGGCCTGTAATAGGAGCAAAAAATGAAACGGTACACTAATAACCCAATAAATAGTCATAATTTAATAGTTAAAACTTAAAAAAAAAATTAAAAAAAAAAAAAACAATTTTTTTCCCGTTTCTTATGTACTTTTACTGCAGTCGACTTATACCAAAAAAGTTAAATCGGTGTAACACAAAAAAAAAAATTTTTTTGCTATACCAGTTAAAAAACCATGAGTTCAAAAAAACTTTTTAGCTCATTTAGTTTTATGTCCACTGAACTACCAATATGTTTAATCATTAATAAGGTACAATGTTGTGATACCTAGATACATCACTCATAGGTCGTAACTTTAACATACTGTTTCTCCTTAATGAATAACTTTAAAACACTGGGACCTTTTGCGAATAACTAGAGGCAGTCAGAGGAGTCTTCCATTTGATTTTTTGCTCCTGTTACAGGCCACACCCTGTATAAAAACTATAATATGTATGTGTCAACCATTCGGCAACCCATTATCTCGATTACATCGTTAATAGTAGCCCCAAACTTTGGTATTAGGTACTATTCGTCATCTATTTACTGAAGTATTCCTACATGGATATAAAACAATTTGTACATAGCACAGACGTTGATACAAGAACAGACGAGGCGATGAACTTTCGATACTCAACAGATTGAAACCTATGTTTAAGCTATGCATATATTTAGGCCACCAATATTTAAATTTTGCGAATATTAGTTCTCAGCAGAAGAGTACAGAAGAGTAGGTAGGTACTGTAGCCGTGCCATGAGCTGGAAAGTAAAGGATACGTAATTACGTAAGGTTTTACTCGATGCGTGCTACGTGCATTCTATCGTGCTCGCGCTTACAAATAGGAGCGAGCGCGATGGCCTGCTCAACGTATTTAATAAAACCTAATGTTACCGATACTTGCAAAGTCATGGTACGGCTACTGTTTATTATATTTACTGTATCGTTGGCCAGTAAGTTAGGGTTTTCGATCTTTTGCAGGCAACGCTATATAGGCGTGTGGTCCAAACAGCTGTCAGATTCATAGGCACTGAACATAAAATATCGAAATTCTAATTGTATTTGGAGGTAACCGTTATAATGGCGGGACCGGATCCTGAATTCGATCGATTCATATTGCATTATTTAGTACTGAATTTGTACTATTTAGTACCTGTTGTAAAAAAAATTGTACCTCTTCTATTTCAAAGTTATATTCAATCAGTCTGGTCCCGCCATTATAACGTTATAATGGCGGAACCAAATCCTGAATTCGATCGATTCATATTGCATTATTTATTTAGTACTGAATTTGTACTTTTTGGTACCTGTTGTAAAAAAATTAGTACCTCTTCCATTTCAAAATTATACTTCAAACAGTCTGGTCCCGCCATTATAACGTTATAATGGTGGGACCAGGTCCTGAATTCTGTCCATATTCTGTCGATTCATATTGCATTATTTAGTACTGAATTAGTACTATTTGGTATTGATACATCTTGTAAAAAAATTAGTACCTCTTCCATTTTAAAATTATATTTCAAATAGTCTGCTTCAAATGATCTGGCGGAACCAGACTATTTCAAATATAATTTTGGAATGAAAGAAGTACAATTTTTTTTACAACAGGTACCAAATAGTACAAATTCAATAAGTACTAAATAATGAAATATGAATCGACAGAATATGGACAGAATTCAGGACCTGGTTCCGCCATTATAACGTTTTAATGGCGGGACCAGACTATTTGAAGTATAATTTCGAAATGTCTCGCCATTATCGTTATAATTACATTTGGATCGTTACATTTGGAGTTTATTAATTTCATAAATGTATGACGACTAGAAAACGGTCGCCGAACTGAAGATTGGGCCCTAAAACAGGAACTCAAAATGACTGACACTAAACAAAATTACTAGAACTTTGTTCATTTCATCCTTTAGTAGATTGGCTACCAAACCAGCTTCGAAATGGGATTAAAATCCCAATAGGTAACTGGCTTTAAATCGGGACTTATCATTACCGGTTTGTAATCAGGTTTGTACCAAATCCAGATACGAGATGGGAAAGTTAGTCCCATTTCATCCTACCAGACGGGAAACTATAATTCCCATTTGGCAGCCAGCTATCAAATCCGAATACCAAACGGTAAGTACTAAAGGCATTTCATGGGAATTGACTCGGAAACGTTTATTTATTTTAGAATACATTATTCCTTATATTGTAATGGTTTTAAGAATAAATAAACCACAAAATATATAGAAAATTCAATTCGCGTATTTATTTTGACAGTTTGTTGGTCCTTACGCCATATACCGCCCCAGTGTCAGAAAAAAATATTAAAAACCCTCACTGAGGAAGCGGCAGTGTGAACAGCCAACGATCATCTACATATAAGGTCCTAATTTATTAGTTGCAGATATTTTAACACATGATACTTTACATTAAAACAATTAACTTTAAATATAAATTAAGAAATCTTTTCATGTAATTTTTTTGATTTCATTTTCCTAACAAAAAAATTAATTATAATTTCGTCTAAAAAAAATCATCATGTGTGCATTATCACATGTCACAATAACACTGTCTGTCATGTCATCAAACAACACAATCCAAAGGAAAATAACATGACATTGACAATAAAGTATTTAATTTATCGACGAGAAGTGGCCAGTTCCAGTTAAGTGGTACGTAAAAGAGGTACTAGAATCTATTCAATGAGTTTTCATTTAATAATCACATAAACAGGGTGTTTTCACGTAGGAAATTTGTTTTTCCGTTTTCTCCAAAAAAACATCGTAAAAGCTATAATGTTTCACGGTTTAATATACTCCAGAGACCGAGTACTATCAGCTGTAAAAATATCTGCATCTAATAAATTAGGACCTTATATATATATAGGTATATTTGTTAATTTTACTGACATAGGATCTATATCTACTCTTTGTTTAGTGAGCGAGAAAAAAGTCGACAAATCATCCCTTACTCGCCTCCTGTGGAACCAGTAGCCGTACCATGAGCTGCCCCTGCGTTATTAACGCGGACTTACATAGGTGCTTTCTATACGGGTGGCTCGCCCCAAGACGCGATTACGGCCGGGATGGAAAGTAAGTCCGCGTTAAAAACGCAGCGGCAGCTTATGGTAAGCACACAGTGCCTGAAAGTATCCTTTCCCTCTCTAGTACGTTTTGTAGATACTAGGTTCAAGAAGTACCTACCTACCTACCTTCAAAAATTTATAATAATACATTCTGTTGCAATGCTATCAGACAAACATCTACAGCTAGGAAAACAGCCACTATCAACCATTTGACCATTGCCGTCGGCTATACTAAATAGGTGGCCAAGAAACAAATACCTACATTCCCGTGAGGTTGGAATACAGAGTCCCTCTAGAAGGTTTTTAAATGTTTCAGAGCGGTCGATAATAGTACATTGTGCATCTAGGGAGGTAAGTACAGTATCACTAACGAGAGTGTTAGAAGCCCGACGCCGTAGGCGGAGGGCTTTTGATGACTCGAGTTAGTAGGTATGCCTCTTACCGATTGTGATGCATACAATGTTTTTTATAACACTTGCAGACAAAGAATATGTTATGAGACGAAATATTGGTATTCCCTAAGGAATTTCACTTTTCTATTACTCCCACTGCAATATGCACAAGCAATGGCGCGCTTAGAAAGCAAATGTGATGAAAAATGTTGAAACCGCGTAAAATAGTAGGTATTAGCTACTGTAACATGCCTAGGTAGTAGGTACTTCTGAAACATGAACTAAACTCTAGGGGGTCTAACTACACTGCATCCTAATACTCCTGTAACCTCTCTGACAACGGAAATACAGCACCTTGTTTATATGGTATAAAGCATCCGAAAATTGAGCGTCCAGCTGTTCGCCTGTGTCTGGAAAATCTTCGTTGCGTTTGTATTTAAGTAAGTACTCGTACCTAACCTACTTTTAATTGATATCGGACAATCTAATTAGCATCTTATGGGATGGTAGGCGAAAATGTAGGTAAACTTAGACAGGATAACACTATCCTTACATATTATGTAATGTAAAATGTTAGTTGGAGACTAACATAGTAGGTATGTAGGCTAACATTTAGTAATATAAATGTTACTCCAACAAGGTCTAAAATCTAAATGTCCGATAAACCACTAGTACATCATCAGTATCGTAGTTGGTAATAAAGCAAGTCGGCAAATGTCCATCAGATCATTCAATTTGGTCTACTACTACGTGTCTAATGAATATATTTCTTCAATCTTCTAACTCCATAGAACTACCCAAAATACCTACACATTTTATTACTTATTATACTTGAGGCCCTAGCACATCTTGTACAACAATATTGGCAGCAATTTGTGACCTGCTCGCAACTTCTCATCTCTTTTGAATCAATGTAATCAAAAAGGGACGGGTAGCCGCGACAAGGTTCCTGTCATGCACGATATGTGCTAGTGCCGTTGATCAAGTATAATACTATGAATTTCTTAGGTCAATCTATACTCGTAATTATATTGCCACATTGTTCCTAGCGAATAGAGACCCGCTGCGGTAAATACTAGTGTTTTGGGACATAAGTAACTTTCTTGATAACTATTTTATTTACCAGTAAGTAGCTGTACCAAAAAATATAATACTCTAAAGAGTTGTACTTAACGGCGACGGATAGGTATTACCCGAAGAGTACGGGAATAACTTCTTTACTACAGCTGTTGTTATATCTGTACAGTTAAAAGTAGGGATTTTAATACCAAACCAACAGTTGGTTTTGCTTCACAAATATACAATACAATATAAAGTCATTTCCTAATTGGCGCCCTCTAGTTAGAACTTAGACCATTTAGAAAAGTTGTTCTTTTAACTGGCGCCATCTAGTTTATTGATGAGTAATGATTGTACAACTGACATTGGGTACTGACGGGAGGTGTAGTAGTGTGCGTTACAGGGTAAAATTACATAATTTTCTAGTTTTTGCATTATTGCGATTTAGAAGAACAGTATTTTGTGCAGGTTGCTATCAATTTGTACATTAGATTTTTTGCTCCTTGCGCGTATCTCAAAACATGTTAACTCTGATCTTCGGTTTAGCAGAAAATGACGAAAATATGGTGTTTGTGCAATTGTAGCGCCATCTTTTAGCAGATAAGCGGCAGGGATAGGGTCGAATCCACCTTAATTTCTTTAAGTAGTTACCTACTACTATTGCCCTGGAAATCCATATTAAGCAGCTCAACCTTATTGTGTGTCTGTAACGTAAACTATGGAGCGATAGTGAAGAAATTGTCATTAGTAACCTAGTTTTATCTAGGAAACATAGTTCAAAAGACCTGCATGTTTCGTGACTCTTGCTTTCGCATAGTTCCACGATAACCGCGATTCATACTCACAGTAAACTAACTTTAAATTGGATTTACATTTTGTATGTAACACATTATGCTTTTGCTTTATGGGTTTTTGTCAAGCAAGGTCGTTCTTAACCGGTAGTTCGGCAAATTGGCTACATACTGTTTGTGCATCCGTAAGGGTATCACACAATAGTAACATCATAATAATCGATAATTACACCCAGTTTTCGACACCCTACTGTCAAATTTATTGCTATGATATTATGAATGCAAATGTCGATTATTAAGACTGTGTTGGGCATTGGCGCCTCGAACCATACTTGACAAACGGTGCTTAATCGCATAAACCTACATCCTCCTGCCGCCCAGGGGCCTACTTAAAGGTCTTCCCAAACAAATGAAATTATATTCTATTTCCAACACTACCAATTCAAAATTCAATGGCTAATTTCATTGTCTGGGCGGCAGGAGGCTATATATATCTAAGACAATAAATGACTTTGACTTTGACCGAAAAGGACAAACAATACTTATCGGCTTTTTATAAGTTAGGAGACCTTTATGAATACAGGGGTTAATTAATAGTATTGATACGTTGTTACAGGGAGGCCTCCATGTCATCGGTCTTCTCGATACACATGTGGCCATCGCCGCCGTCCCAGTGGTGTGCTTCCTAGAGATCATCGCATCCGTGTACACGTATGGAGCGTCCAACTTGAGTCTCGACGTGCGCTTCATGACCGGCCGGCCGCTGCGGCCGTTCTGGCTCATTGTGTGGCGCTACATAGTACCTCCATTCTTGATGGTATATTTAAACTGAAAGCTGGTTTACCTCGCAAGTCATTGCAGCAAGTTTTGACATGTAACTATAAGGAAGAGTGAGTGGCAAATACGAGTATCTGCATATCTTTCATGCATGTAGCTTCATAAATCATCAAAACATGCAATAACACCGTGCAGGTGTAAACTCAGCTGAAGGTTTACTTGCTTACGTTTTTTTTTTGCATGGTTAATAATGTCAAAAATGTGTGGACTAGTCAATAAACCCCTTGTTAGTTGGTTAACTCTAGATTTTGTGCATCTAAGAATATAGAACCAACCTTAGTACACTCGTATTCACCGTTTAGGTATTTTTAAGTATTGAGGGTACTCAATCCCTTGCTC
Organism: Thaumatotibia leucotreta; assembly: GCA_025490895.1. Lineage (NCBI taxonomy): Eukaryota > Metazoa > Arthropoda > Insecta > Lepidoptera > Tortricidae > Thaumatotibia > Thaumatotibia leucotreta. The sequence goes on along the minus strand of JALPQI010001088.1, from coordinate 135,901 downwards.
CCCGTAGATAACCAAGTTTGATAACTGGCTATGTACAAGGAAAAAATATTCCGGTTTTATAACCGGGTTATGAAACGGGATTTTTTTTCCTCGTAGAAAACCTTTGTTTTATTCAGCGTAATATTTTGCGTCATTTTGTAGAACCGATAGTAAATGCGGAAGTGTAGGGTTTTTTCTAAAACTTTAACAAGTATATGTTGAACAATTGGGTAAAAGACACAAACTTTCAACAAATTTGGTGCTGTCACGGTCAAGAACACAGGACGACAAACTTTGCAGAAGGCTGGAATTCCAGATTAAATCGTTTTGTAGGCCGAAAAACCCTACACTTTAGCATTTACTATCGGTTCTACAAAATGACGCAAAATATTACGGAATTTCACATTCAAGAGTGAACAAAAGGTTCACAATTAAGAAGAGACCAGCCATAGATGTTGCGGTAAATATCCGTATACATAAAGCAATAACCCAACTTCAAGAAAACATAATTACCGTGGGGCATTGCCTTGAGAAAATTTCTCCGTTCTTTTAGTTTTTTACATACTTATATACTTATTTTTTTAATTATTAAAATGTACTTACGAAGTTGTAATACTTTTGGTTTAAACAATAAAATAAAAAAAATTGTATTGAAATACTAGTTTAGTACCATAATTTTCCACAAATAAATAAAAATTTCGAAACCACATAGAAAACCTTTAATGACGATTTTCTACTAGGAAAATATAATTCCCGTTTGATAACTAGGTTAGCTACGAAGAAAAGTTTATTCCTCATAGAAAACCAAATAAAATAACAGTTTTCTACCAGGAAAAGTAATTCCTGTTTCATGACCGAGTTATCAAACAAGAAAAGAAATTCCTCGTAGAAAACTGAATAAAACAAAGGTTTTCTACGAGGAAAAAAAATCCCGTTTCATAACCCGGTTATAAAACCGGAATATTTTTTCCTTGTACATAGCCAGTTATCAAACTTGGTTATCTACGGGGAGCAAGGGTACTCAATAGGTATAGATAGATGTACTACTCGATTATACTTGTGACGATACAGATCGTAGGGTAGCTATTGTCATTATTACACGTTACTAGTTCCTGAATCTAAACAAACTACGTTTTACACTATGTTCTAATCATCATGTAACCATGTTTAACCATTTACTATATGATATGGAAAGCATAGGATAATTTCTTCGAGAAGATCGGAAATAAATTTAATCCACAAATCATCTAGTAGTCTACTACTAGTAGCAGTAGTAGTAGTAGTCTACGCCAGAACAACTTTAGGAAGCCAGATGCGGACTGGTTCTCCACGGATTATGAACACTTTTAGTTACTATATTTTTTATTTTTACACAGGTTGTCACCGTGTATGGGATGCGGGGAGCTACAGGGCTAGCGGGTTGGGGCGTGGCCTTGTGCTCCGTCGTCTGCGTTCCTGTATATGCCATCAAGATCCTGTATCAATCTAGAGGTCCTTTTATGCAGGTATTATTCTCGTATTCCTTACTCACAAATTTTTTATTTAAATATCACACGAATTAAAGAATACGCACTCAAATAAGTGTAATACCTAATCAAAGATAAAATAAGGTGTACACAAAAATGTTCAATAATAATATACACGGTGTTACGCGAGCATTGCGAAAGATTTTAACTATGCATTCTAGACATCAAAATAAACAAAAAATATTATGAGACCTAATGTCAATTCCACCAAAAAATTATTTTTTTTTCTTTTTTTTTAGGCCGATTTGAATACTTTTTAACATTTCCAGTACTTTTTATCATAACAACAATTTGTTTAAATTATTTATTTCAATTGTTTTTTTTAGGTAGAGGTTATTTCGTCAAGTCTATTCGTATTTTTTGATTGTCAGGCAAAAGGTGTGGTAATATTAGAACACATTGTGGTAGCATTGTAATCCAAAAGAAGTTAAATGACGAGTTACGTCGAAAAACTTATTTCGAAAAAAGGTTGATTATCTCTGAAACCAAGCCGAATCCAGGAAATTTCATTTAACATTAAAGACTCTAAATATGGTCAGGATTTTTTTTTTTTTATTTCATTTTATTTTATTTATTCAGAAAACCAACAGCTAACAGTAACAAATACAGGTTTTGTTCAATATGTAACAGCAAAGCCAATTACACGAATCCAGCATTAAAATCTTTCGGAATGCTGACGTAACACCGTGTATGTCCCAGTGCACTCTAATTCGTTGTAATAAGAACGTCGTAACATATTTATGAGCGGATTCTTTCAATACTTATTTTTGCACTTGAGTGTACAAAATTTTAAGCAAAACGGAAGTAAATGTTGAGGTTTCCATCCAGAAATAGTTTTTACATAATTACGATTACATAACATACCCTCACAAATCGCAATTTTTCTAGAGATCTAACATTTTTCTTCTAACAATTTAAAATAAGCGTTAAATACTACTTTGCTACTTATAAATTGGGACAAAATTTACAACATACTTTTATTGCCTAACCGCTGAAGAATTATGGCATTTAAAAAGCTATTAGTTACAGCACCGTCATGAAAAGCGTGTACCTACTACACTCGGTGCCTCGATTTATAAGTTTATTCAGAACAAGGTCGTATATTATTCATGAATTCAGTCAGGTCATAAAACACTCAACATCGAAATTAACTTTATTTGTCTTTGTGGCTGGCAGTTGAAGTTAAAAGACGATGACGATGATGTCAGAAAAGCAGATAATCGCTACGTTTTTGCTCTATTTTGCCAACAGTCAAATCTAATCTTAGTAATCGAGGTACACAGTGGAGCTAAAAACGCATAATAAAATAGGGTCTTGAAAATGACCCATTGAAAATTCACATCGTTTATTTCTGCCTAGTAGACTCGTCTAACTTATAGCTTAACAGTAAAGTCAACCGATTAGATTCAAGAGCTATTCGGCAACTATGTAAAAGTAACTTTACAGCACAGATTGTAAGAACTCTCTTCTCTATATAATTGGGTAATTGGGTGAATACTCAAGCAATATTATTTCATAATTTGTTACTTATAAGTATTTTTGTATTACACCTGCTGGCATCCTAAATAAATAAATAATATACTCGTCATTTTGACATGGTTTCCAGAGTGGCCTAAAAATTCCAGTTGGTTGAGTGTACCAATTATAGTTATTGTAATAACTTATTTATAATTTCACAATTTTAACATTTCAAATGCACTACTTACAACAATTTAATTTACAAACTAACAAATAAAAAATCAACACAGACTTTTTAATCAAAAAGACCTCCCGTGAAGCAAAGGTGCCCATCACACTGGCAGCAGGCCTCGTTGAACTGCGATTTATAACAGATTGAGCGCCGGGAACTCCCAAGGGGAGCTCTCTGTGGTAGGTCTATCTTCTCTACAAAGCGGAAAAATCACGGAATCGGCTACGAGCGTAGCGCGTAGCACTCGTTGGCAATCAAAGTGATAATTAATTATTTTTTCTCAAACTTGCTACGGAATGTTGATGTTACTTACTTTAAATTAAACCCGGAAATACCATGTATCCGGTGCCATGTGCTAAGATGATATGTAAAGAGATTTCATGTATTTATTTCACACCTAGGACTGCAAACAGACTGTCCTTTGGTTTTGAAACGTCAAATTGTAACACTAGGTCTTGACATTCAGCCACAAAAAAAAACCTTAGAACTGATGTCTATACCACCAGGTAAAAGAATACCTCAAACAGATTAAAAAAAAGTTAGGCGCGAATGTTATTTTTTTTAATGTTTTACGATACTGTACTTTTGGTTTATTACAAATGAAATAGTATGGTTCGGCGAAATCAGTTCATTTTATTTCATGGCAACTTTGAGAACGCGCGCGTATCCCTATATATATCTACTTGGCCTGTATAGTAATGTACTATTTATTTCAGCGTGTCCGTGAAAACAGCCGCGCGAGCGCAGAGTGGGGGCCCGCGGACCCAGAGCTGCGCCTGCGCTGGATCGCGGCGCGTAAGCACGAGCGCGCCAAGCGGCGGGCCATCGGCGGGATCGAGTGTTTCGGCCATGAGCAGGCTGTGTGACATATTCAATAAAACTGTGTTCATATATTACTATACTACTTATTTACTTTTTATACCCTTGTAGACTATGCTAAATATGTTATTGGAGTTTTGGAGGAAAACTACGAACAAATAAAACATGGAAGCCGCACGCCATACTAGATTGCCTTTCAAAAACGGTCCAGAATATTAGTTGACACGTGTCACCCCCTTTTCAATGCATCGAAGTAATGAAAATCAATATCAACCTATAATAAATTAAACCGCCATTTTAGTTGTGATTGGTCCATCAAAGTTTTGATTGGCTATATTCTATAAACATTTGTCAAAGATGTTGCGCCGAAATATGCGCGGTGTTAAGAAAAGCGCTGTGTCCTGCCCATCTTGGCACAATTGAACAAAATATTGTTTTTGGGGGCATTTTTGAGCTGGCGTTATACGTCTATATTATATATGGTCGCAGTAGGAAAATAACACGCAATAAGGCAGGCTATTAGGCCTGCTGCCCAGCCATAGCGCCATTCAACGTGTGCGTGTGGACTGAGGGACCACTTATATTTCAATGGTGGTTGGTATGATGGTGTTTGGTGAAAATTTAGTAGTAGTAGAGCATTATTTTGTAGAAAAATCCTGGAATTTGTAAAGAATTCACTAAAAAGTTATACAGCCAAACGTGTGGTCCCTCAGTTCACACACTGAACCTTACACTTCTGGGCAAGTGTTTAATATGCTGGCTTATTTTAATGTTATACATTTAGTAAAAACATATTAAAACGCATTCGTAATGACCGAAACGTAATTTGGCAATGATTATACACTAAAAAGTCTTCCTTTTTTGGTCCCTGAGGGACCACATATAATAACTAATAAATCGGTACATTCGTACAAAAAATAAATGCATTTTTCTTTGCAAACATTAGTAAAAAACGCAAGGAAGATTGTAAAAGTTAAAGGAAAGCACAACTATTAATCAATTTCGCAAAATTTATATTTATTTGTTTGTGGTCCCTCAGTTCACACACTATGAGTTAATAAAATAATCAAAATCTCCTAAAATATAAACATTATTAAAAGGTTTGTCGTACTGAGGTTTAGTTAAAAAGCTTGACTACATAAATATATATTTTAACGTGGATTGATGGCGTACAATATAAAATAAATTGCTTTTTAACATTTCCTTAGCAAAGCGTTCATTAGGGTGACCACACAATGAAGCGTTTAGGTACTAACGTGACGTGCCTCGTTTTTAAATTCAACTTTTTAAATTAGCTTACTAATATCAAATGGACCAAGGAAAAACTGCATACAGCCAACTACATTTTAGATTCTGTAAGCAAAATTATGAAATTAAAAACAAACTAGGTTTATGGTATCAGGTTTGGTGCGGTAAAACATGTAGCTCGAATATACTTGTCCTGCGTATTATGTTTAAAAAATAAAAAGGCGGCAAATTAACTTGAATTGCGGGAAACGTGAAACGCGGCGGCTGTGTTTCTTAGTTTCGGATTTTTATATTTCAATAATTAGTAAATTTGGATCAGGATTGTAAATATTTTTGTTAATTTTAGTTTATATTTTTGTAAATATTTGTATTTCTTGTATATATAGTGTATTTTCTTCGTATTAGGTAAGTTTTTTGTACATTATATTTTCAATGGGGGGTGATCCTCCCGATCCTGGAGGTGGAAGCCTCCAGGTCGGGATGAACATCGAAATTGAGTCCAGTATGGATACAGACACTTCTGTGAGTAGCAGGAGTGAACTGAAGCGGGCCAAAACTTACAAAAGGTGTAAGCATTGTAATAAAAAAAGACGGAAAAATAATGGCGGGGAATATTCCTGCGATTGTCTCGCAGACACCGTACGCATAGGAGACACCCAATCGCAGTCTAATGATCTTTCTGTCAATGCTCAAACTAAAACAAATTCTAATGCCGACTTTGGCAATACACGGATTGGCAGGAATTTATTTTCGCACACCGACGTTGCACCGTTTACGGTTCATGTACAATTAAAAAAAATCGAACCTAATTCATCCCTGCACCCGGTGTCCTTTGGTAAGTTTCTGATGAAAAGCAGCTACAAGAATGTAATTAATGGCAGCGTTAAAAGAATTGGTAGAACTAGGATATCTATGGCGTTTTCTACCCATAAGGATGCAAATTTGTTCCTTACTGATGACACGCGTCTTGAAAAAGAAAACTTATCGGCATACATCCCGTCCTTTTCGGTAACCCGTATGGGTCTAGTCCGCGGGATTCCGGCTCAATGGTCTGATGAAGACATAGTTGCAAACATTTCTGTGCCTATTGGGTGCGGTAAGGTGCTTAAGGTACGACGCCTTAATCACAGAGTCGTGGTAAATGGTGCAACAACATGGCAACCATCAGAGACTGTAGTACTTACATTTGACGGTCAAGTATTACCGAAACGTATATACTCATGTTATAATTCACTTCCGGTAGAATTATACATTTTCCCGACAATTCAGTGCTTTTATTGCTGCAAGTTTGGGCACACAAAAACACATTGCAGATCTAAACCAAAATGTTTCAAGTGTGGCCAATTGCATGCGGGACACACTTGTTCATTGGATGAGGATGACGCCATCTGTTGTTTGTGTAATGGTTTTCATTTTGCCACCAATAGAACTCTATGTCAGGAGCATAAGCGGCAAAAAGAAATTAAAGTCACTATGGCTAACAGCTGCATTTCGTATGGAGAGGCAGTAAAACTTCACCCATCCATTACTAAATCATTTGCGGATGTCGTCATGACTCAACCTCAGCCACAGATTCAGTCGAACCTACGCAGCAGTACACAACAACCAGCCCACAATATATCTCCCGAATCCAGAAACCATAGTTATAAGAAAACAATATTTTTAAAACCTCGCACTGTTAAAAAATTAAATACTGGGTATGATATTGCAGCCCATAATGCGTTAGTCCATGAACACAGGATTCCTCCTCCACAAAATGGTTGTGCTCTGCGGCAGGAAGCCAATGAGGATGAGGCCCAATCTGCAGCTGAGGCCATCCAAGTTTTGATGAAATTACTAAAGAAACCAAATACCACATTACCGTCCAACGTTGCCCCTATGCTTAATTCACTTGTTGTAGCTATACACAATAATGGACAAAATACTGCAATGGAATTGCAGGAGTATAATAAATAAAAAATCTGATTTAATTCATTTATTAAATAAATATAAACCATTTGTTATCGCCCTCTCTGAGACATGGCTTAAGCCTGGAGCTCTTTTTAGAGCTACTGGTTACACATGTCTTAGAGAGGACCGACCTGACGGGTGTGGCGGAGTCGCTTTACTCGTCAGGAATTCAGTATCATTTTCATCATTCCATCTTCCATCACACAGCAATGATTTTTCAATTGTTGCTGCCATTGTAAATAACATCTGCATTGCATCTATATATATTCCATATCCATCATCATCCATTTTTGATGAGTTAGAACTAATTATTTCTTCTCTCCCTACACCAATGTTAATTTTAGGCGATTTTAATTCACATCATCAGTTTTGGGGCAGTTCAGTTTCTAACTATCATGGTAAACGTGTTATTGATATTTTAGATAGTAACAATCTCTGTGTCCTAAATAATGGATCCCCTACTCGCCGATCAGCGCCTACGGAATCAATTAGCGCCATTGATTTATCAATATGCTCTGCTGATTTAGCATCCTCTCTTTCCTGGTATACTCTAAATTCAACATATGGTAGTGATCACTTTCCAATAATAGTTTCATTTCCATCTCCTATTCCATCTGCTCCAAGGCCTAGTCCGAGACTAAAGTATAATCTGAGTAATGCGGACTGGAATCTTTTTAAACTTCATGTAGAGGAGAAATTATTATGTTTGCCCACTGTAGTTGATAGTAACGTAGTTGATTGCTCTGCATCCCTCTCCCAGGTGATTAAGGAGGCAGCTGATGAAATTTTTCCTGTAAAAAACAGTGCATCAGGTAAAATTCCATCTCCTCCTTGGTGGGATAATGAGTGTACTGAAGCCATCAGGAAACGTAAAGAGGCTGAAAAACTTTATTGTCACTCTATGACTAATGATAATTTTGAGTCATATATGCAAACGGCTCGCGAAACCAAGAAATTGTTGCGAAAAAAAAAATTTGAGGGATGGAAGCAATTCTGTTTGTCGCTAAATCCTAATGTAAAACCATCAATAGTATGGAATAACATAAAGCGATTTAGAAATGCAGTTAACAGTACTCCTAGACATGTGCTTCCATTGGATTTAGCGCAACAGTTTATGGACAAGCTAGCACCAGCATATGTCCCTGAAGAATATGTTTTTCACCCTGCTTCTTTTTCATTTCCTGATCATACAATCAGTCCTAACTTTAATAGTCCTTTTAAAATTGAAGAATTGAAAGGGGTATTATGTAATTTAAAAGATACTGCACCTGGGGAGGATGGAGTTCCTTACTCCTTTCTAGTGAATGCCAGTGATGGTTTACTGTCCTATTACTTAAACATTATCAATTCTATTGTCCAGTCTGGAATAGTCCCTCTGTCGTGGAGAACTCAAATAGTTCTTCCAATTTTAAAACTACATAAGCCCGCCTCAGATGTTTCTTCATATCGCCCAATTGCTCTTTCCTCCGTATTTGCTAAAATAACAGAACATTTAATTAAAAACAGGTTAGAATTTTTTCTGGAAAAAAATCAGTTACTAGCCCATAGTCAATTTGGATTCCGCAAGGGAAGATCAACTCATGATAGCTTGTCTATTCTAGTGACAGATATCCAATTGGCATTTTCTAGAAAGGAATCTGTAGTAGCTGCTTTTCTAGACATTAGTGCTGCTTATGACAATGTTTTAGTCCCCGTATTACAGTTAAAACTTTATAAGTTAGGGATTCCAATAATGCTAACCAATTTCATAATCAACTTTTTATCTGAAAGATCGGTTAAGCTAATTATTGATGAAACTAACAGTATTTCTCGTTTAGTATGGAGAGGACTCCCACAAGGATCCGTACTAAGTCCATTGTTATACAATATCTATACATTTGATCTAGATTCATCTCTAAATGGCCTAGTTAGAGTCCTACAGTATGCTGATGATTTACTATTATACTCACCTAACATCTCGATTGAATATGCCAGCAGAGCCATTAATTCTTCTCTAAGTTTATTGAAATCATGGTTAGACTGTAATGGATTGGAACTTTCAGTAAATAAAAGTGTTGTTGTTCCTTTTACTAAAAAACTGTTTCCTCCTCAGATCAATGTGCAATTTGATAACCGTACCATTCCTGTTAAAAAGGAAACAAAATTTTTAGGTGTTATTCTTGACAGTAGACTAACAGGCCTTCCACATTGTGAATACATAATCTCTAAATGTGAAAGAAATATTAATATCCTTCGATGTGTTTCTGGAGTGTGGTGGGGTTCTCATCCATTCTGTATGAAGCTAATGTATAATGCTTTAATTAGAAGTATTTTAGATTACGGGACTTTTCTGCTAGAACCTGGAAGTGCTGCTGGCTTCAAGAAATTAGATTGCATACAGTCAAAAGCTCTGAGAATAATTTGTGGTGCTATGTTATCCAGCCCAATAAATGCAATGCAGACAGAATGTGTAGAACCCCCTCTCCATTTAAGACGCCAATATCTTTCTGACAGGTTTCTTTTCCATTGCTCTCAATTTTCCAATCATCAGCTCTGGTCGATTTTGTCTGATCTGTCACTTCAAATATCTTCAGCCAGGTATTGGAGACACAAGAAACCTCCATGCCTAATCAAAAGTTATGAAAGAATCAAGTCCATATCTGCACCTATTGTTAGTTCTCCAACACTTCCGATATTTCAGCATAATTATGAATCTTTAACATTTGTTCCCCATGTTCTTTTGAATATAGGGATTTCAAAGAATGATGTAGAACATAATAAACAATTTATAAGTTTCATTGGTAATGATGTCCAAGGTACTCATCACATTTATACAGATGCTTCTAAACTATCTGCTTCCAGTTGTGTTGGTGTTGGAGTTCTCCATATCCAATCGAATATATATCAAAAGATCAAGTTGCCTCCTGAATCTTCTGTATATAGTGGCGAGTGCTTTGGTATTCTGAAAGCATTAGAATTCATAATAATAATGCATCTCAAAAGATCAATAATATTTTCCGATTCGTTAAGTTCTTTACAAACAATTTTAAAATTCCCATTTAAATCAAAATCACATAGCCCAATTATTTATCAAATTCGAAATACATTGTTAAAATGTCATAATTTAGGATATTCTGTTTCCATTGCCTGGATCCCCGGGCACAGTGGTATAAAAGGCAATGAAAGGGTAGATCACATAGCTAGAGACGCCATTGATTGTGGAGATATGTTTCCCTATAAAAATACTGCTGAAGATCTGCTAGCTCTACCAAGAGCTTACTTTCGAAGAGAATGGTCTGAACAATGGTCATCTGGTGCAGGTGCCAAGTCCGTACACTATCGCCGTATTCAACCGGTAATTCCTGTGAAACCTTGGTTTGCCAAAATTTCATTATCAAAACCCGCAACAAGTATGATTATTCGAATGCGTTTGGGTCACGTTTGTACACCGGAACACCTTGCTAGGCTCAAATGTGTGCCCAGTTCCGCATGTACGTGCGGAACTGATCCGGCTGATTTAAATCATATTTTCTTTGAGTGCAATCAATATAACCGATCCTCATTATTAAATCATCTGTCATCATTAAAAATTCCATTTCCTACATGTATTTCCTCCCTTCTATATATTACCGATTCATCCCCTTATGTATTTAAAGAATTGTATTCATTTCTTTCTCTAAATAGCTTAAAACTTTAACTTTCCTTTCCTATCCTGATCCATTTTCCAAATTTCCGAATTTTCCGCATTTCCTAATTCTTTATTCCGTTTCCCTGCTTTACACTCGTCTGGCTGAATGCGCCAAGAGCGCGTAGCCATAAAAAAAAAAAAAAAAAAAAAAAAAAACTTGAATTGATGTGTTTGGTTTGTTATTGCTGTATTTGCAAATTAGTAGTAGTAGTAGTAGTAGTAAAACACTTTATTGCACAAAAACACAGAAATCAAAATAAACAGTATGAATATTACACAGATTTGTACAAAGGCGAACTTATCCCATTAGCATTGTGTTGCAATGGATTTGTTATTTATATGTACTCCTATTTTCCGGGTTGTTGATCTGGTAAGTATGTACCTCAATTAAGCAGCATTATATTCTAATAGTATGGTTTTTCAGGTTTCTCATCATTTGCTAAACAACTTTTCTGAAATAACTAGAGCGATTTTATTACAATTGAAAAGTATTGCTTACACATTACGGGTAGTAGGGAGCAAGGGGCGAAAAGCACCTTTTCATTTCGAATAAATATGTACATAAAAATAGGCGGGAGTAATACAGTACGTATTTTCATTACTCCCTAGAAGGCATTAATCCCGTCGAATCCGCGATTTAAGGAAAATTAACCCACTTGCGCACCCGAACTTGAAATAAATTAGTGAGCGATCTCTGTGTTACCTCTACACGCTTAAAGGCTTAAACCGCTAAACGAATTTAGATGAAATTTAATAAGGTCATAGGCTTATAAATATTGTTTCTAAAGATTTAACGCAGAGGAAGTCGCGGGTAAAAGCTACGAGTCGGACTCGCGCGCGAAGGGTTCCGTACCATTATCAATTTATACAATTTATCAATTAAATCAACCTACCTCAAAAACTATAGGAGATAATTTAATCAAACCAAAAATCGTTGATAGAGTTTATTAATGTGCATAACATATATTTTTTTTAGAATTTTATATAGCGTAGTTTAAAAAATAGAGGGGGGGGACACATTTTTCAGACTTTGAGAGCTGATATCTCGAAAACGATTTGCTTAAATAAAAATAAGATCTGTAAACCTTCACATCATTTTCAAAGACCTTTCTATTAATACCCCACACGCTTATATACAACAAAAATTTTTTTTCTATCCCTCAGTTACATGTATGGAGGGCCCCCACCCCAATGGTTTTTTTTACAATTTAGTATCATAATCCTGTAGCGGTTTATACAACACATATTTCTACCAAATTTCGTTACTGTAGCATTTATAGTTTCCGAGTAAATCGGCTGTGACAGACGGACAGATGGACATGACGAATCTATAAGGGTTCCGTTTTTGCCATTTTGGCTACGGAACCCTAAAAATGAGCATTTTAGGAAATTGCAGGTTTGTGAATCGTTGAATGTTAAATAGTTATTTCAGAAAAGTTGTTTCGACGGATCTCAATTTCACCTATAAGTACTACGCATATACAACGTATTATGTTATTTATTAATTTTATTAGCGAGTTAACTTCTTTATTTTATTAGGGAAGACGCAGCGTGGGTAGGCCCACAAGGTGAACTGATGACCTGGTGAAGGTCGCAGGAATCCGCTGAATACGGGTGGCGCAGGACCGGTCATTATGGCAATCTTTGGGGGAGGCCTATGTTCAGCATGGAACGTCTTTCGGCTGATATAATGCTGGCCTACTACCGCGAAAACAAATTCGTCAATTTCGAGGATTTTTCTCTGTTACTCAAACGAAGGCGTCATCAGAGTGAAAGAGACAAATCCTCGAAATTTACGAATTTCGTTTTTCGCGGTAGGGCCGCTGATGATGATGTGATGATAGCGAGTTACGAATTCTGACCAAGAATATTATTAAACCTTGTTGCCATGTAACCTTGGTATACGGACTCATTAATAGATACTGGTTAGACAAAACTGATTATTCAATAACGAAACACGTGACACAAGTCAAAACATTATGGCGTAACATTCTAAATTTCCGTGTTAAAATTTGCTCTCTAATATTTTTTTTGGTATAGGTTTCTAAATTATTGTTTAATTTGTAACTAAATTCCTTTTCAAAATTATAAAGTATTAAGAAAGATAGTTCAAGATGCAGGAACAAAAAGGTGGAAAGAGTAAAAAAGTGAAACTCAATGTAAGTACTTGAAGCAATTATCTATTATTCAATATGTAGTATAATACAAAATAAACTTTTAATATCCATATATCTGTATGGTATACGAGCGAGTGCTGTGAAGTAGAAACCACGAGGTATTAGCATGGTATTAGCATATTATGTAATTTATGTAGGTACTTACTCATGTACAACATTAAACTTGCTAAAGATAAATACCCTTACAAAGCTCCATGCTAACAGTACTAAGACAGTTTTAATGTTACGAAACGAGATAATTAATATTTAGGTAAATTCAAGGCATTTTCGTGATAATTTTAAAGAAAATGCAATAATACAAGGCTAAGTAATGACGGCATTAACCCATCGAATCCCAGGCATTTGAAGTGCTTATGTACTTCCGTCATCATATGATGACGCTGGGGCTCAAATACATATGTGGCCGTATAGCAGGCACACGGCGATTTGTTACCAGCCGTGCAGCCCAAATCTTCCCGTGGGTGTCGTAACGTAAGAGTCGACTAAGGGATAGAACTGGCACTGACCATTGGCCATCCTAATGCGTCCATACATTACCTACTATGGCACATGTCGAGCAGTTCACTGCACAGGATGCTTAGCCAAGTTGCCAATCGCTAACGCTTAGTAGCGTATCGTAGTTTTCCCTCTCTCGTCACTCCTTCTTTTTAGTGCGACAAAGACAGTTAGCTGCCTTTCGTTTACGACTGACGATTAAGCGCTAGCGATTGGCAACTTGTCTAAGCACCCAGAACTGAGGACTGTTATAGGCTGATGATGTGATGGATGGGTATGCAATTTTGTGGAAAATGTGCGTTTGCCTTCAGGTCGAGACGGGCGAAGATGAGCTCGGCGAAGGCGAGTCGGGCCGTAAGAAGATGAGGCGGTTTGTGATGCCAGACGTGCCGAGATGGTGGCAGCTCAAGGTCATACAATATGCGTAAGTGCGTTTAAGTGGTTTCATTCACGGTGACGCGCGTATTAATTGTCAAAAATAATCGTTTGCCGTCACGTTCTAACAAATATAGGTACAAGCGCGAAAGTGATGCGTAGCACGATAAACAACAAAAGCTTCCAGGGACATTTTGGGGAATGTGGTGGATCTTGTTCAGCATCATTGACTCTACCAGCCTACCAATTTTTATCAAAATCGAAGACGTGATCGAAATGTACCTACAATTTTTTTGAGAATTCCACACCTACTCATACTAACATACACAACTTTCTGTAAAACATCCTATTTAATGTTATTTTTTACACATACTTAGCGTAAATAGGTATTTGTATTCATATCTTAAATTGTAAATACTATTCAATGATTTCTTTCTTAAGAAAATTGTACCGTGTGACGTATATGTGATGTATATATTGTTCATCCTCGATTTATCGATAGATATAGCATAAACTCCAATTAAATTGGTTCAATCCAACACTTTTATTGAGGTAAGTACGGAACTCTAAAAGTCGGTATCGGTAGAGGTATGTGGTACTTGGCAACAGGCGCGGATTTATGTACACGCCTCCAAAGATATCTATATATAGTCCGATTCTTCGTAAGTACTTAGTCATATTATCATGACATAACTTGTTTTTACTTATTTTTATGATAAAAACTGTGTACCGTACGGTACACGTGTCTAATTGACCTCAGGTTCAAATTGATGATAATTCAACAAAAAAATGGTAAATATGTTTTTAAAGTGATTAAATAAATTGTAATAATAACTTCTGAAGGATACAAAGATTAGGTCGTTCCCTCAAATTAGTGAATATGATAATGATATCATTCAGGAAGCAGGAATTAGGTTCAGTTCAATGTGATCATTAAAAATAAGTACCTATAAACAAATTTTATACCTATGCCACGTGAGAATGTAGTATACTCAGTATTTAGTTATATTATATTCCAGATATTAAAATAAAAATCAAATAAATCCAGCATTACCGAAACTTATTCGAATAATGTGACGTTTGAATAAAATTAATTATTTATTTGCTTATGAATTAAGTAATGCAGCGTGGGTAGGCCCCCCACAAGGTGGACTGATGACCTGGTGAAGGTTCCCTACCTACCACCTATTGCGGCAATCTTTGGGGGAGGCCTATGTTCAGCAGTGGACGTCTTTCGGCTGATATGATGAATTAAGTAATTCATAAATAGAATAATTATACTCTTCCACAGTTTGAAGTTCTGTAAAAATGTAAGAGAAATTTATTTTATTTTATTATTTGTACACCAGGCAGGCAGTTGATACAACTGATAGTTGCCTGCATCCAAATTATCTCGATTTAGTTCATCTTTTTTCCAGTTAGCTAAATTACTCTTAATCTTCGACGATAATACCTTATTGTTAAAATAGGTGCCAAGACTGAAGCTTTCTTTGCCGAATAAAACCAAATACAATCAGTTCCGACATTATTTATAATACTAGCACTCTTTCCTCGAATTAAATCATAAATTCATAAGTAACGCCGCAACGTAACCGTAATTACATTTCACTAACCGCGAAGGTCGGCTGATGGCATCCGGCTGACCCGGTCGCGACGTTGGCGCCATCCAGGTCACCCCCACCTCACAGGAACTACTGCACCCAGGCCTATGATATTTAGTCAGTTCGCAAAAGTGCAGCAACCTATTAACTACTTGAAAATCCACTATTTAGTTAAACTCTTATATGAACATACCGATTCATCGAATTGAGGAAAGTTTGAAGGTGGTTCCATAAAAGCTTCGCGAAAACAAGGAAGCAATCAACCGCCAATTAAAAGAACTTTGCACGGCCAATTCAAACTTAAGTGTCGATTCCATAGACTACAGTGGAAGCGCGCAAATTACCCGTGAAAGGTGTCAGGGCGAGATTAATGTTCGCGTGTGAACACGTGGGGTGTTAAAGGGTGGTAAGGCGGTAGGGACACCGCCGACAGTCATTGCACCTTCGGCCGCGGTACTAGGAGCATGCAGTGAGTCAGTCATGCAGCGCCAAGCGTCAGGGCCCCCGAGCGAGGGGTCGTTCTGGACGACCATCGAGCTGCTGGCCGGGAGGGACCGGCGAAGATCCGCTGGAGATGCGGAGTGCACGATGGAGCTGCCCATGCCGGCGAGGACGGCCTCTTCTCTCAGGTGCTTGACCAAAACATTCAACAATTACAGCTAAATAATACTGGATGGGCTAAACCTTGACGACCATTTTTTTAGATTACTCATGTCGTGGTATCTCAGGAATATTATACTCCAAGTGTGTTAGCCGATTTTTCGTAAATTTTCGTATTTAGGAGTTTGATTACTTTGTAATTTAACGTTAGGAATAAGGAAACAATATAACCTACTTTTTTATGTGCATTTGAAACTAATGGAAACGCTATTTTCATTCTCATGATAGTCACGATGAAATTTTCCTGACGTGTATACTTATGTGTATCCACAGTTCCCGACTATAATCATACCGTAATACGAGTATGTACCGTCTATTACGCCACAGACTAGTGAGATTCAAACTTAACTCTGTTGAATACGCGTATTTTTTTTTAATAAAGCCTATTAGTGAACTCAATACTTAAACTTTGTCACTTCTTAAGTCCTTCTTAAGTCGTTTAAACATGTATAAACAGAACACACAACTTGACTAGTTTAAGGCCTTGAACTAATGAGTTCTGCTCACAAGTTTTTAAATCTACCCGGTAACTTAAGCCTTTATTTCCACCAGTTTTGATTAGACTGTTTTTTTTTATATTTGCTCAACATACTATCAAAACTATTTGTTATGTTAGTGTTCCTATTTAAAAGTCTCATCATAACCCTAAAATATTTAGATTACTAACAGTTAACCCATTATTTGTGTTGTGGTTCACTGAACGGCGCCAGCCCTCTTACATGTAGCGTTACGTAGCGCACGCATGTCAAGGGATTTTCTAGATAATTGACATTTTGTCATTTGACATTTCGAAAGGTGAATATCACCATTTCACCATCTAAGCCACGCATCGTGTAAAATACTCTGTAGCTTAGTTCTTATTAAACTATATAAAAGCTACTATTTATCAATATGTCGCAATTCCTACAATAGGAAAGCCAAGAAGTAAATATCTGCATGCGTTCGTAAAAATTGTTTACGTGATGCATGTTATTTTTAACATTGTGTGATAAAGTCTATAAATAATATTTCGGCTAAGATTTAATATTCAATAATAAAACACCCAACTGTGATAAAAGGTGAATTCACATTCACATGCAATCCCGAGAATTTGTCATAATCAAAATCATCATCATCATCATCATATCAGCCTAAAGACTGCTGAACATAGGCCTCCCCCAAAGATTGCCACAATGACTGGTCCTGCGCCATAATACCATAAAAAATACTAGCTCGGAATATTGCTAGTGCTTAAAAAACACCATCTGTACTAAAATAGTACATTACTATACAAGTGCGAAAAAAAATAAGTTTGAAACCAGTGGAGATAAATTAAAGCACGACGACAGTACATAATATGGCCTTCCGTAGATTTCAACCTGACGTAAAATGAAAAACGTCGTACGATACACGTGCAAAAAGGAAATTCATAACTCGTGTCGATTTAAAGCACTCCCTTCGGTCTTCGGCTTTAATTTATCTCCACTCGTTTCGAACTTCATTTTTTTCGCACTTGTATCGTAATGTAAACCAACATGAAATCTTGTATCATTTATAAACCACTATACCTAATAGGAATTAATCATTGGTACATCTATCTTAATTGAGCAAAAATAAAATCTCATACAAATGTTCAGACGTAGTGCTCTTTCTTTCGTATTTTCTAAAATTTATCTATCTGTCTCAATTTGCTTCAGTGCAAAGTACTGAAGTTCACTATGACAGCAATATGAATGCGGACGTTCAGGTGACAATCCAAAGGTAAAAGATTATACAAATATACACTATATCCGTACATAACCTGTAAATACAAATTGAAAGTGTTCACTAAATTAAAAAAATAAATAGTAGTTATAAATATGGCGGTGATCTGTTTAAAAACTTATGCAGTCATATTCTGATTAGAAAATAATCTAAAAATATACAGTAAACAATGAGTGTTCATGGTCGTGTGAAAGTTATAATGTTCTCATATCGCCATATCTATTTTGTCCTTGTGTGTATGTGTGTGTCACGAATAAATTATTTTCTATTTCTATTTCTATTTCTCATGGGGTTATCCGATAAACGTCAATCAATGTGATTCATCAACATTCTAGAAAGATCTTCAATAATAAAGCAAATAATCTCTGGTTCGTTCCCTGCATACTGATTGTATGTGCTCACTTATCACAAGATTTCACCAGCTTTTTTAATGTTCACATAATCATTTTTCGCGGAATAGTTCAAAAGTGCTTCGATGATAAGGCATTAAGTGAACGTAACAGCATGTAATGTAACCATTTTGCGTCATTCACGCCACCGTATATTCGTTAAGATAAATATTTGTTAGATTCGCCGCTGGTGGTCATTATCAGCGTATCAGACGTTCGTTTTCAGATATAATATCCACGGGGGGGGTATCCACTGAATTGTAAACCCTTTTTTCGAAAAACGGAATCACGAAGACTATTGATCAAAAATAAAATAAAAAGAAGAGAAATCGTGTCTAAGTATAGTTGAATCATGAATTGGACGAGCATGAAAATTCACAGGATATTTTAGGTATAGGTATATTCATGACTAAAAGTAATCCAAATTTGGATCGTAAAATAAATGCGCAATGAAAAGCAACAGCTGTTATTTTTATCATATTTCACTTTAAGAATTTGAGGAAAAGCGCCAAAACGAAAATATTATCATAAACATTTTATTACTTGTTCGATGAATGCCAATGGTTATTCGGCAGCTACTCACGTAAAAACACATACATTACTTCATTTTTATACTGTTGTTTTATCACCTTCATGGAGTTTAGATAATTTTATTGCTCGCCCATAAACTTGATGTTTGGTTACTCTGGACGTATGCTCGTGAATGCATGATAGAGAAATAAAGGAAACGGAAACATAGCAATTTTCAGAGAGCAAGTTCATGAATCAATAATTCTTGCTAAATCAAATTCAAAATCATTTATTGGTAAAAATGTGATAACAATTTTACACGTCAAAAAATCGAACGCTGTTTATTCATTACGAGTATTAGGTACTTAACTATTTGTTGCCTTGTATATGAACTGGGCATTGAACGTAAGATATGTAGATATAGGTAGGAAAATAATTGGTAATGGTAGTTGAAAGAACTAATATGAGATGTACGACTTAATAGTAGATATAAAGCAGCCGCGTGGAATTAATCACACATTTCAATTAATCACATTGAGCACCTAACCTAGATCTTCAACCTCCGAATTGATTTATTTAAATAACTTCAACCATCAGCAACCTTGTATACCCGCATATACAGTCAACAGCAAAAACACATATTAAGCAGCCTAAATTTCAAAAATTATCTCGCATAATTTTTTGTTAATAATACCAGTACAACAATATGATTTGTAAAACGTCACCCACTCAAAAAATTCTGCTAACTATATTATAGATTAACTGAGATGTGACTACTACGATTCTGGCAAGATGTTGGCCTCGAAGAAGAGTTGCGATATAGAAGAATTAAGAACAGCAAGGAAAACGTCGAAAGGACGGACGAAAGCAATTTTCCTCAGAAACTGTTTTCACTTGATGAAAAACGTGAAATCTGAGATCAGATTTGTAGTCGCCATCAGGTATATCGGATCGGATCAGCCACGGTGCTCAATAATATAGAGCCGTGCTCAGATATTTGTGAGTACTCAGTACAGATATTCGGATATTCTAAACCTGCTAACACTTTTTCAGACATAAATATTTAGTTAGATAGATAGCAAAAATAGCTCTAGCATGATAAGTCACCGTTCATATAAATGCAATACTTCAATTTTATGAGGTGACAGCTGACAATGAAAGACGATTCAAACCATCTCCAATGGTATTACCCAACTAACATTTTAGCGATAAAACTAGTTCTACAAAAGCTGTATATTCTTTCGATTAAACACTGATAACGATAGTGTGGCCTAAAATTTAGCGATATAGCACGCTATAACTCTCTTATAGGCGCAAATAGGCACCGCCGTTAGAGCTCGAAGTTCTATAGTGGTTCATTTTATGCGCAAAAGTGATAAACTAGTGATACAATAGTGCTACAATAGGGATAATAATTGCCGGGAGTGATAATAAAGGGCTAGAGTAGCAGTATTTTCGCTTATAGTGCTAATAACCGCGTAAAATGTCATCTTGTATCACTTAAAGTGTTACAAGAACACTGCTATAGTGAAAATAATCGCTGTGCGTCGCAATATGAAATCTTTTATAGCTATAATCGTTTGTGTAGTTTTAAATGTCAAAATATTTAATACGATTTCAATCGGTTTGTGTTGTGTGCAATGAAGATTGTTTGTAATGGCGACTTGACGGATTGTGAAATCATTACCAGTTGAGTACACAAAGTTTCATGACGCGTATTAGTGAATTCGACCAAAATTCTAATGCGGTTGTTACTTTTCTGTCATTATATGTGGTATTTTACATCTCAATTTTCAAGCGCCTCGTAAATTTACAAGTTTTAGCAAATTTGGTATGCTAAAAGTACTGTAGCCTAGGTTATGTTTGGTAAGTAAGTTAATTATAATCTTTAGTTTTGTGAATGGTTATGCTACACATACTAGATATTGTAATATTAGAACAATTACCTTAACAATGGCTGCTTCATTACCATATTTTAAGCATTTTTTTATATTTGTTTGTAAACAAAAATGGCGTTTCACGTTCTAAACACATGATTAACTCTAATGGTGATAATTTTATCTCAAGTAGAACTGACAGCTTTAACTGTATTCCCGATAACCATTAAAGGTTATAGAGCGAGGTATCTTATACCTCAAAGCGTTAAAAATAACTTTAAGTGGTAATAATGTTCACGTAAACACTCTTGTAGAGCTACCGCTGTTATAGCACTTCAAGCTCTAAAAAGCTAAGTGATTTAACAGGGAAAATTATGTCTGTTGTATCACTAGATTACCAAGTGCTATAAGAACTCATGTTACCACTCTTAAATGGCTTATGGTTATTTTTATAGCTTTTGTAACACTGTAGGCGCCATTAAGCACTAAAAGGTAAACATAACACGATTATAGAGCTACAGCGCGAGTAAGTTATAATGGGCACCCCAAAAGAACCTCCAGTGTTAAAATATCCTTAAAGTGGTAACCATAGCATATAAAAAGGCAGTTAGTACCACCTTATTACAGCTTTTAGCTACAATATGCAATCTTATGTCTATTATATCACCTTACTAGCACCAGTGTATTAAGAGGACTGTTTATTTCCATAGTATCACCTAAAACTATTATTATGCGTCTTATAAAACTACTATATCACTCAGGATTCTAAATGAGTTGCTGTTATAGCTAATATGTTTGTTGGGTAGCTCATGCAAACATTTGTGATAGCGATAGCTGAAAAACAATCGAATCACATAATCGCGTGGCTATCCACGCGATTATGTTATGAACCCCGAAGTGTTATTGCAGTGACACGAAACCATTTTTTTACATCACACATTTCAATTTATTTGCAATATTTAGGGCCTGTTTTACAATCGCCGGATAAATATATTCGTCAGACAAAATGATCACTATCCATATCCCAAGGCATATTAATGAAAAGGACAGCTAATATTCATCTGACATTTTAGTCGAGGATGGTGAAGCAGGCCTTTTAACTACCTGCTCTCGTCGTTATTCGCATAATGGATGTTTCAGATAAAGGGCATTTACGGGCGTATTTACGCCATCGGCTGCATACTTTTTGAGGGTTTGTCTCTGTCATTCTAAAGAAGTTTTCGTTGAAGAGAAAGAAGCAAGTCCTCTAAATTTACGATTTTCGAAGTTCGCGGTAGTAGGCCTGATATGTCGGGAAATCTAACCTAACCCTGAAGGACACAAACATTTTATTATTGCGCGTATTGTTTACTCGTTTCAAATATTTAATATGAAACCCCTATCAGATATTTTACTTACATTTTACTACGAAAACTATAAAATCCATTGAAGTACCAAAAAGTTTGCAGTTTCATAAACAAATAAAGCCGCAACTCTCGTTTACCAAATTCCTGAATATTCCAGTGGTATTTTTACGATATTTTAACAGCCGAGTAAAAGTGCACAAACCTTTTAGTAATTTATTGCTCGTGATTCACCATCACTTCGACAAAGTTTTTCAGTAAATCTGTTACTTTCAAAAGAGCCTATCAGAAACATTACTTAAAAAGCCCAGAAATGTTAGATTCGATATGGTAGACCATATCGAACCAATTCAATTCAATTTGTGCTCGTATAGTAGGTATTTTTTATATAAAGTATGTTTTTCGTATCATTCCATCTGTCGTTTGGTAACACATGTTCATAAGTGATAGATCCATTAAAAATAACATAAAAAGATACATGTTAATTCAGAAAGACGACCAGGAACTTACAAATTGAAACATAATGAAATATGTTGTGGAGGTGTAATATCTATCTACTACTTGCCATTAGAAGACAACTTATTTACCTCTTTAATGCGTTCAGGCCCCTATACCACAAAACTTTACAAGCGTACAATTCTACAAAATTGACAACTTTTTGTATGGGAATTTATACAATTTTGTAGAATTGTACGCTTGTAAAGTTTTGTGGTATAGGCCACTGATGTAAAGTTTACGAACAGTTTTAACTGACCCTAGTGATAAAGACTGATGATTTTTCTACCTATTCTTTATCAAAAATGTTCAAGATAAAAAATAAATAAATAAAAAATATTACAAATACAAAGTGTAATCTATTTTCGAGCCTCTACTTTTGCACCACAAGGAGAGATTCATTTATTACTGATCACGCCTCTTCAGTCATCCTGTTTATGAACATGTAATTTGCTACACTAAGATCAAATTCAATTATTTCCTGGTTAATGTTTAATGTTACAGAAAATGTCAAAGCTTTTTGAATCACATTTAGAAACGCAACAACAATATTTATACCGGCGGAACGAACGAGTCTGAAACGAGTTGACTCACACTTGAAAATTGAATTTTTCGTTCGGATTTGGGGCACGTACATTCCGTACACTGCGTCACGCGTTGCGTAGGGAGTACTGTCGTCACGTGTAATTCGGGAACGATGTAAACACACCTCACACGCGACTTCGTGAACATTTGTACGCTTTGTAAAACGAAGAGTCATCGTACTCTGCCCCACCTCTACTATGTTTGCTTATAATTTATAACAGCACCAAAGCACCACAACAAAGCAAAATAAGTATCAAAAAATTTGCCACCATAAATATTTGAGGGAACTAGAAGATGATTAACATCGAAATATTATAATCATAACGCTTATATATGATGGCGACTGTACATCTGCATGGCCACTGTAGTAATATCGAACACACTACACATTTAGATAAGTTAATTGGTTCCTACTCAAATTTGATTCGAGACAAAATGAACTCCACTCAGTTTACGGTGACAAATGTTAACGGGAAATCGATCACGAATTCAAGACATTATTGAGTGGATTGGTATTATTTTACTAGTTATTTCACATTATAATAAATTCGCGTTTAAGATGTATTTTAATTTAAGTTTACCTTTTACACCAAATGAATGAATTCTATTATATTATACATTTAATGTCTTTGATTTGTAAGGTCATTGGCCACATATTTTAATTTCCCCAAAGCTCACTAAGAAGTGGTATAATTAATGGCTGCAAACGTTTATAAATTTTACGGTTGGAATCGCTAAATATCACCTGGATGGCGTGTTTTCCCGCTGTTACGGCAGCGGCTGTCTTTCGAGACCAGCCAACAGGTAGTGAACAGCACGCGAAGTAGTAAGCGACAGGGAATATTCTGATAATTAATATATTCTAGGAATTATTTTATTTAAATGTATTTTTTTTAGGTATTAATATCTTTATTTCTAATTCAACATGATAGTAGTAATTACTAGCTAGATTAAACTTTCACGATTTTCACTCGTAAAATAAATAAAATCGGAACTTGATCGGGTACACTCATATTTCAAAAAGGTTATATTTATCCCTAATTCTGACTTGTTAAGGACTACAATTATTTGCTCCATCTTTCGAAGTTTCGTTTTAAACTAGTCGAAGAAAGATTATCACAACTCTTATAATAAACTATACTCTTCAATAGAACTACAAATATATACTACAATCACCGCTCTCATGTTTATGACAGTTATAACAGACACTATTGCCAATCAGCCGTCGAAGGATGAAGCAAATGCCTTAAAAGGTGGGTAGGTATATGTGCTTAAAATTTAATATGAGCATGGTTTTGATCACGAGTATTAGATACATCACACTCTGAACTATTTTGCAGCTTCTGTGATTACAAACGTTTCAATATTGTCGGTGAGACTTAGATACCGAAACTGAATGAATTCATTGCTAAAAATATTCGTGTTTTCTCTTCAATTATCTCTAGGTACGACACAAACGAATTGATATTTCTACATTATGTATCAGTACAACAGTTGGCATTGCTTAAGTCTTGAATACATACAATGCAACAATTTGAAGAGTGTACTTACACTATCTACTTACTGCCTAGATACAAGGAACTTCCTACTAGGAAGTACTCTTTTAAGTTGTAAAACGTAAACAGAATACACCCGACCGTTCCTGCCCCGTATGTTTCACCCCAAAGTGAAGGTTGGTTATATAATGCGGCGTCTTACTGGAGCTCATTTATTACTAGCTTTACCGTACAATAGTTAACTACTGCAAAATCGGGCCAAACGATATTACCTACATCCAATATCCATAAACCATTAAACCTTATGATTGTCGTATAAACCATCTATGGTCACGTGAACTTGGGGAGCCTACAGACTTGCGGTCATGTGAAAGTCGTTTGACGGTGAATGTTAATAATAAAATTTGATAATATTTTTAAACAACGTCATTGTAGGCACCCCGTGCTAGCAGATATTCTTCACGCGATTGTATAATCATTTGTTAAACAAAAATTGTATATCAATACAATTAAATTGAGAGATACCTATAGATAACAAAGGGTAAATATAGAATCGCGTAAATGCTATTGTTAATTGTTCGTACTGTAGTACCTACTAAAATTCTCACGCAATACTTCAACAAAATTGCGAGTAATTACAAAAATATATTGTCACTAACGAACACCCCGCGTTCTGAAGGTACATCATTTATCTCGTAAGCTGCCTACCAATTATTTTTAGAAATTGGTAATTTTGTTCAAATAGTCACAATAAGTGAAAAAGATTCGCGTAACATTTACAGAAATGGCATATTGTAAGAAATTATTTATTTCCCTAGCTATTATTCTCCCATTAGTGGCTCTGCTATTTTTATAATATAACAGAGCTTTTGTCATTGAGCCTATTGTATGCTCCTGGGAACCAACACTTGTCAGACAAACTTTATCGACCAGATAGGTACTTAACAATCTAGTATGAACACGTCTTTATGAAAAATATGGTGTAGCTGTATGTGTATGTGATGTCGGAGGGGGCCGTGCCATACCGTGCCAGCCCCGCGCGCTAAGGTCTCAACTATGACACTGGCAGCTCGCGTCAAAACTACTAAAACTGTGCGGTGAGGACGAGAGGCCGCGGTTGCGGTCGGCTCTCTGCGGCTACCGAAATCAAAACGATCCACGACAAACCAGCTCACCCCCCAGGGTAAGTGCCATTATCAGATAGGTTCCTATTTCTGCTAAAATTGGTGTTAAACTGTGCGCGTTAAAATCTAAAGACTGAGGGCGGAAACCTCAACGCGGCTAGGTACCCAGAACGTAGAAACGGACACGAAGTAGTGTTGTGGAATGGGAAGTGGCCATCGGCCAGTAAAAAATACTTAACCTAGTTTTAGTTAGGTTTGTGTTAAAATATACAATAGTGTATAAAATGGAGTGCTAGAAACTGAAAGGATGATGTGCTTAAAGAATTTTCTCTGTGAAACCTAGAATAAAATTTCATCATTTTCGTTTAATATCTAAAGAAATAACTCTCATGACCTCAAGGCAGTAGTTACCTACAAACATGCTTCTTTACCATTGCACGTTTAAACGTAATGATAATGATTTTATAATCTGGCTGCTGGATTTCCTATTCTTGTGCTATTATTTCCTTTATTTGCTATTCTCCTGCCCCCCAGAAATTGAAAGGTCTTCTCAAACAAAAGAAATTCTATTGTATTTCCTACACTATTCATTAAAAAATCACTGGCAAATTTTATTGCCTGGGCGGTAGGAGACTATACGCTCAGGCAAAGAATAATTAACCCCTCGTATGCTTCCTGTCAAATTACGTTACTGTAATACTTGTACTGTACCTTGACACTCAAAACAATAGATTGAAATTCCCACGCACGGATCCTTGTCTAAGAATACGAGGGGTTAAACGAGATTTTCATACTATTGACAGTAACATTGAGGCGTAAACTAAAGCGAGTAATTAACTGAGCTTTTTGTTCGCAGCTTCGCCCACCCGCACGTTCGGGCGCGGCTCGAGAAGCTCATGGGCTCCAACTTGGTGCAGCTGACGGACAAGTCCTACATGACCGAGCTCGATGAACGGATCCGTGAAGTCAACGAAGAGAACCTCCATAGGAGGATCTCCTCCCGCGTCGTAAGTTGTTCCAACGTGTCTGTTTTACTAGAGGCAGGTTCAGGGTGCTTAGCCAAGTTGCCAATTGCTAGCGCTTGCTAGCGCATCGTTGTTTTCCCTCTTTGTCGCACTAATAAGAAGGAGTGACAGAGAGGGAAAACTACGATGCGCTAGCAAGCGCTAGCGATTGGCAACTTGGCTAAGCATGCAGGTGCGTGAAGGTCAAAACTCGAAAAAGATGTTTTTTCGGCTCGTAAAGTGTTCTCCATCGCATCATATTTGCTTATCTTAAAAATAACAGATATTTCAATGCATTGACCAAGAGGCATGCAAAAATAAAACAGATACAATTCGAGACATGTCAACATTCACCTAACATCCCTGATTACAAAACCAATAAAATTTAATAGGTCAAAAAAAAGGGGTAGACTGAAAATTTATGTCTTACCCAAATGACCATTATACAATGCTTATATCACTCAGCAGAGTTATGATGGTCCCATGTTTATTGTTTGTCATCATTGCCATTACGTCATACAAGTGCGTTAGTACAAATGTACGAAAGTAGACGCATAGCTCTGTAAAATTATAGCGGTACCATGATAAGCGAGCAGGTGCACGTTGCTAGCAGGCAAGAGCCCCATGACAGAAGTCGCTGTCCGTCGCCACATAGTAGAACCTCATAACCATACATAGTTATCGCGGATAAATTTGTCAAAGAAGTAGTAAACAGAAAGTCCATTTAGTAAAAAACGGAGTTTTCTGCCTACACATTATTAGCCTCCAAGAAGTTCCTCATAACTAGCACGAAGTTTATTCTGCATAAGGGTAATTAATCTTCATTTACACTGTTAGTAAATAAAATCCTGAAATCGACATTAAACTCAAACAAATATCCATGTTTTAATATAGACTTTATTGACTATTTGCTGATCTTAAGTGATTTTCGTGATATACGACAAAAAGTTTTCTACTCAGCTCAGTATCTACGGCGTCGTGCACTTAATCGTCATTTAAAACTGTCAAAATAATCTTTCTGAGGTTGACATAAGGTTTCGACTTATGAAAACTAACATTTCACTTTCTGCAAAATAGTTCTGATCCGCGAGCAACTATTTTGCTTTTTTTCTTCGAGATATTTAAAATAGCACTATTTCTAGTTATGGTAACAAAAAAAATCATAGACTAATATCTAAAGTAGGTAACTGACTGGGTGCCTGGGATATTTTTGAACGATTTCAAAAAGGAGGACGTTCCCAATTCAATTGTTTTTTGTGTATGTATGTTCATCGATATCTCCGAGAATCGTGAACCGATTTTTAATACATACATTTTTCGATCCTTTCATTCCGTTACCTACATACAAAATGTATAAAAATTGTATCGTTGGTAATAAAAAATAAATCGACACTTTTTTTCTTTTACTTTGATCAAAAGATATTTATAGAAACCTTTCGGGAGAACTTTCAATAAAATGACCCACCTAGATGCCAATCTTTTTAAGTAAGTACCTACTAATCAGGTCCATTTGTATTCAATAAAAATAATTATACATTTTAAAGTCGTAGGTATAAACGTTTACTATACGAATGTCATTTCTGTTTTGACTGTTTTTCATAATCTTCCAGAACTGTCAAATCATATTTGCTCCCGCGATAACGATAATATGCTCATAACGGCCTATCCACGTCTTTGCGCTACCAGAAACGTCGGTGGGCGAATCCATAAGAGGGAGCGAGAGGCCGATATGGAAACTCCCTCTCGCACGTATGGTTTTCCGCTCCGCAGGTCACCTTAGACAAATGTCGTGGCCAAGGCGTAATAGCATCTCTCCTGCCCTGTCTTTATCGTAAGTTGAAACACAGGTTCAGCCTCGACGGAATGAAGGTCGCAATTATCGTCTATAGTGAAGTGCAAAATGCCGTTTTTGGTAAATCCTCCGAATTGGAAATTTGGTTTTTGGTATGTCCATTTACAATCTTGAAAAATTGGCATAATTATATTTTATCCGCTAATAGACTCAGAAGGCATTTGCTTAGTTTCTGCATCGTGGCAATAATAGTCATACTTGACAAAAGTTCTTTCAACATGTCATGCAATGTATACCTAGAAATTATGTAATTTATGTATAATTTCTAGGTAGAAATTATGTATAATTTCTAGGTAACTGAATATCACAAAGTGTTAATCACTATGCTGACACAAAGGTCGACATTGATTTGATCGGATTCATACAGATCCATTAACCCATCAAAAGCCGATCGAGAAACGATTAGCTGCCAATCACAGACAATTACTCACCAACTACACGCGTAGTCACACGTGTGCACAACATAATCATAGCACCTAAAGTATATGGCGCATTCACTTGGAAGTATTGCGAATAATGCGAATTGATATTGATAGCACATATGTTTGAACTCGTGTTCAATATAACCGGTAAACACCACCTATACTGGAATTCCTAAGTCGACCTATAAAGGTTATAGTTTAGAACTTCTAGAAACATAAGCTTGTTACGTATGATAACATAGATTACACAACATGTATACATAAGTATAAAAGCATATTCACTACAGATCAAGAAACATTACCTACTCGTTGTTCAGTAATTAACGTTGATGTGGATGAAGAGGATGGGTTAGATCGGATATTTTTTTTTATGTGACAAAAGTAGACAACTGAGCTCTCAGCCCACCTGATGGAAAGCAGAAACTGAGGCCCATGGACACAGTTACCAAAACATCGCCTATGCGCTGCCTACCCTGAGGACTTAGATGGATTGATATGTGTTGTATAGATGACCTCTATCTATGCCAGTAATTACACCGGCTATCTTACTCCCAAACCGAAACACAGCAGTGCAAACACTGCTATTATGTTTTGCATTGACATAAAACGATGCCCTAAATATAAAGGCGCGATTTAATTTCTAAGCAGAACAACGCATTGTTTTGCTCCCAACTGTATGATACCCTAAATCGTATTAGTATTATGGTACATACAGTCATTCTGACTTCTGATATTATACAGAACACCAAAAAAACATTAAAAATATTTCTACTGTTAACCGTCTACATATTTAGTATATCCAGTACTTCCAGTAGACTTAGTACATGATTGGAGCGACATTATCTCGCGTCGAAATAGAGTTCCCGTGATTACCTAACCGTGTCAATACAATAGGGACGATTACTTTAATTCTCGGCTAAATACTGCCGACACAGACAGACTGGGACACAGACCCCAACACCATACAAAATGTTGACATGCAACTGATTTCGTAACTCGTAATTTATTCTCACAATTACACTTTTAGCATACTTCGGATAGTGGCTATAAAATGTATAAAACAAACGCGTGGATACTCGCACAGTCTAAGCTTGTATAAGCACGCGCGCCATGCTTGTCTAAGTAATATAAGACAAGCCACACAACTTATATACGAAATATCATTTGATATTCACAAGTGCTTTACGGTGAAGGAAAACATCTTGAGGAAACCTGCATACACCTGCGAAGAAATTCAAGGGTGTATGTGAAATCCCCTTGTAGGGCCAACATTGGGACCACGCAAAATAGGCACGTTTGATGTCGAGTTGCGGAAAAAATGGCCAAAATACAATACAATGCATGACAAACCAGGGTAACCTATTTATTATACTTACTGTTCTTTTAGCTTGACGAAATGGAGCCACTAAAGCGACTCATCCTCGTCGGGAAGACTCCTCTGAAGGAATGTCCTCCCGAGCTGTATAACCACCCGGTCTTCGTGTTCTGGAGGATGGTCAACAAGGAGGTCAGGAAGGAATCCAGGAAGCGGGCGGAGGCGTTCTATAGAAAACTGCGGGCCTCGCAACAAGTTATTCAGGTTAGTTTTACTGGCCGTTTAGGCGGTTCCAATGTTTTCCATTTAATCATTTGGTATCTCCTGCTTTACCTAAAAATTTACTTCTGATTTAATATAATAAGAGTAAGAATATTTGAATAGTGGACATTGTTATCAAAAAACTCACTGTGCAGTTACATAATCGCATAGTTTCATTTCATTTTAATGACTGGTGTAAGCTCATTAATGAATTGCGTCAATTAAGTTTCGACTTTTTACAAATCCTTATGTATGTGCTAATTTGGAGCTCAAGTCAAGAGGTTAAAGTCCGTCAGGCCAGTAGATAAGGTAGTGAAACATTATGATTCAGGAATCTTCTCGAATGTCTTTGGATAGACTGTTATGTAATTCCCACTTATTTAGTACTTACCTAAATTATTTTTGACTCAGGGCTGATTTTTCAACAATGCTTGAGGTATGATAAGTTGATAACCACTAATGAATGGCTCAACGGTACATGCTGACATATTTAACTGCTATTGTATTAATATACAGGCTGTCCTTAGCCATTGGACAATGTACATATTCGTTAGAGTATTTGAAACGAGTATACGCAGTACGAGTATCATTAATGTAGCCGTTACGAAAAAAATAAGAAAGTTTAGATTTTGTACTTTGGAGCGACCTATAATATGTTAGGGCTCATGCATAAATCATGCGAGGTTTTTTCGCCTACTTTTTGACCTTATTTTATTTATCATATGTTTTAGTTAAAAAATATTAACATTTGACCATAGTAATAAATCTACGTGGGGCTCCAAGGATTGTCCAATGGCTAAGGTCATATGCTATTTACATACATGGGTATGTAAATATCATAATTTGATAGCATATCAAATCTCCTAATAAAAAAATGTATAGACTGCTGACGACGACACGGAGGCGGTGGAAGAAGAGACAGAACGCGAGCAGCTGACGCCGCAGCAGCTCCTGGACAAGATCGGCGAAGAGCTCGAGCTGCAGAAACAGATCGACATCGAGAAAGGCGTCCGATTCGCCGACGACCAGTACGCCCTCATTAAGTATGAGGCACCGGATGTTAAGACGCTCAAAACTCTTACGGTGAGTTACTTTGAAATGTAGACAGCCGATGAAGACTCGAAGGCGGTGGAAGAAGAGACGGAGGGCGAGCAGCTGACGCCGCAGCAGCTCCTGGACAACGTCGCCGAAGAACTCGAGCTGCAGAAACAGATCGACATCGAGAAAGGCGTCCGATTCGCCGACGACCAGTACGCCCTCATTAAATATGAAGCCCCGGATGTTAAGACGCTCAAAACTCTTACGGTGAGTTACTTTGAAATGTAGACAGCCGACGAAGACTCGCAGGCGGTGGAGAAAGAGACGGAACGCGACCAGCTGACGCCGCAGCAGCTCCTGGACAAGATCGGCGAAGAACTCGAGGTGCAGAAACAGATCGACATCGAGAAAGGCGTCCGATTCGCCGATGACCAGTACGCACTCATTAAATATGAGTAATGATGTGCCTATGGAAACTTTCCTATGTTGCGAAATATTCTCAAGTGAAATTTTCGTGAATTTTTCCGAAACATTCTCCAGACCTTGAAACAATGGAAATTTATGAACATGAAATCCTATCCACGCACAGAAATATTAGAGTGAGTAACGAGTACAGTCATACTATACAACGCCGGTTTTGATAAAAACCGGTTTTTATAGGTTTGGCCAAGAGTTGATAAAATTCATAAATTTCAATAATTTCCGCGGAAATTATTCCGAAATATTTCGCGGAAAATTTCATTTCCATAAATCTTTACATTATTTTTGTAGTAAAAATAGATTAATAAACTGCTAAACGTATGCGGAATGAAATTTGGACAGATTTTGATAAAGTAAAAAAAAATTACGAAATGAAATTGAAATTGTATATCAACGCTAAATTAATTTATATACATTTGTTAATTAATTTGGGAAGTTTTGTGTCTTTTAGCATCTCTCTTTAGAAATTATGGGCAATCAAGTAGAACAATGTCGTAAAACTGCATGTAATTTCCACAGGACACATTTGTTATGGACAAAATCGCCGACAATTCTGAATTTTTAGAATTAGGCAAGATTTTAAACACTGTTT
Source organism: Thaumatotibia leucotreta (assembly GCA_025490895.1). Taxonomy (NCBI): domain Eukaryota; kingdom Metazoa; phylum Arthropoda; class Insecta; order Lepidoptera; family Tortricidae; genus Thaumatotibia; species Thaumatotibia leucotreta. The sequence goes on along the minus strand of JALPQI010001088.1, from coordinate 103,188 downwards.
TATAATAATTTCTCATTCATTGTCTTTCCAAAAATAATATTTGAAACCCTAGTGTAATGTAACATTTTGGCTACAGCCACTTTTCTGAGAGAGCTCGAATATAAGAAATTACGTTAGACCGAATCACAAAATCAAACAGAGAGCTCAGAAACACTTTAAAATACAACAAATAAATTGATAAAATAAATCCTTGAAGCATAGGCATCATGAAACTTTAACAAAGAGCAAGCCTACCAACACCGAAAATAAAAATAAATAACTATGAAAATGTGACTTCGTAATTTGGTCAAAAAGTGTAATAAACACTGCTTTTGCAGTAACGGATGTCACGCTGAATGAGTTATAGGTAATTTTAATTATAATAACTATTATTTTTAGAGTACCAATAGCCCAATGGACAAGAATATGAAATATGATGAGCAAAGGATGTTTGCTTAAAAAGTTTTCCTACAGAAGATAAAATTAGAGGCACGAAAAATGCGAACATCTGTTTTTTCGACATCAATGGATAAAGTACCATAAAACTGAAGTAATACACGTTGGATTCAGGTAGTTTTTATCTTGCATGAATCCTCGGTAAACTCTATATTAAGAGACGTGAATGTTTAAAAAAATAATAAAATTATTATTTATTTAATATAACATTTAACTTTGTCCAGATTTCACTCTGCATACGTTAATCGTACTATAATAATATTTAATTACACTGCAAATAGAGGTTCAATTTGTGAAGAGAAAATGGTAACAGTTTCGCTACATCTACCCGTAAAAAACCGGCCAAGAGTATTGTGGGGCCATGCTCTGTGTAGGGTTCCGTAGTTATTCAAAAACATTATGTTCGAAATAGTCCTATTTTAAATTATTCTTTAACCTCAATATTCATGATGTTTTCCATATTTTTTTGGACAATTCACGATTTTTTTGGTTTCGGAGAGGTTATCTCCGAAAATATTGACTTTAGAAAAATACTTTCTCTTGAGACCCTTATTCTTTCTGAAAGACCTATTCAACGACTATAGGATTACAGTATAATAAAAAAATCATCCCCACTTTACGTGTAGGGGAGGTACCTGATTTTTTAAATATTTTATTGTACCACTTTGTCGGCATGATTAATATGCAAACCTGTACCTTTCAAATATCTAGTACTAACAGCCAATGAGCCTATGCTGCGGACGGACAGACGGACCATGGACAGACGGACATGGCGAAACTATAAGGATTCCGTAGTAAACTAGGAAGACCGAAGCAGTGATACAGTGACAAATTATAAACACAACTGTGGGATTTGGTCTAAGGCATTTTTATACGAATCTGCTGAGAAAATGGAGCTTGCGACCTGATGGAATACCTTTTTTCCAGAAACAAAACTAAGAAAAATTGCTGATAGAACATTAATTGTGAAAATTCGATTACGTACTAGCTCGCTAGAGTCTTAAACCTAAATCCTCAACATAGCTTTTGTTCGTTTAATTTAAGAAGTAGGTAAGGAAGTGGTGTCCACAATGTTTTTGTTGACGTTCAAGTCTGTTGGTGTTTATTTTTGGTTTTATAACATACTTTCTAGTTCTCGCAATACTCCTTTAATAATATGTATGTCGGAGATATGAGTTACTAAATCTAGAAAACGATAAGCAATGTTTTGCTTGGAGTGGTCTTTGCTTGGTCCATGCAGGTTTGCAGGTAGATGATACCAACCTATGAACAGGTGGCTGGTGACCTGACAGTATAAAAGGTCACTACTGCAGTGTTCATCAATTCATTCCCGTGTTAGACATAGAACGATTCACTCTTGTCTTGTTATGTGAAGGGTTTACATTCTTACGAAGGAAGTTATTTCTATGGGGTATGCATCTATGCATGGACGCAAGCTTAGAACTCTCCATTCGTTTTCTACTACTGCGTAGATGCGTAGATACAAGATTCTGAGTAACGAGTAACGAGTAACAAGTAGCTAGGAGGCAGATAACTAAAATCCTACCCCTCTTAGCTCGGCTGTCATTAGAGTTCCCGATATCAGCAAGTGGGATGAAGACTCAAGGCTCACGTAACAGTGAGTACTGGTATTGCATCACATGTAAACGGTAAGGTTTAAAATCGACAACAGTTGGTAAGGTAATGATTGTTCACTATGTTTGCAGTTAAGTTTGATTTGAGTCGTGATTTAGAAAACTGCTTTGTTCTTTTTTTTGTGATTACTGTTGTAAGAAAACGTGTGGGTAGGTATCCTACCCTATTGAAAAAAAAAAAAAGAAATAAAAACAGTAATTCTAGTGATTTCAAAGTATATCATGACCCATACTTATTACTTACTTAGTTGTGAAATACTAGCAGTACCAAAATATGGGCAGGTAGCCCTTTGTTTTGTTTTGTTTTCGAGTGTACCAAAAATTAATTTGTGATAGTGATAAACATTTTCAATCCATGCCTTGTGTTAAAAGTTTTCTATGCGTGTGAAATTACCGTTACAGATGTTCAACTTCAAGATCAACAAGCTCACTGTCATAGTAGTCTACAGTTTCATCCATGATGAATATGCTGTGACGATGAAACGAGCGCAATTTCTTGCGATACCTATGTCCAAGAAATTAAGAATTGAAGACGCCAACTCTATGGTTATTTTGGAGCAACGGAAATTAAAGGACAGGTTTCTTTCCAATTGTTTTAATGAAAAATTAGAAGCAGTAGTTTAAAGAACTAACGGTTGACATTTCTGTTTGTAACGTTAAGTTTTTGTGTTCTTAATACGTTTTATTATTTGCGAGATTAATTTGATTATAGTAAAGTGAAGCACAATCTTATTTTGATGTCGAGTATAAGATGAGGTCAGTGTCTAACCTCAAACTTTAGGTACTTAGTGTTATGATTAGGTCTAGCATTCCAATTATCTCAACATCTGTTCAAAACTGCTTATAGTCTATTTGAAAAAAAAAGGAAATCAGTCGGCTTTGAATATACTTTGTTTTTGTGATAAAAATGATATCGTACAATTTAATGATTACAGTTCAACATGGTGAGTCAGAACGAGCTGCCGGCCTGCAAGTTGTTGATGTCATGCCCGGTGGCGTAGCAGGTGTCGTTACTGCCTACCGTGAACACCTGGTGCAGCACGTGGTGTGGACACGTTGTTAATCCGCTGAGCAGTTCACATTTTTGTTGGGCTATTTGAGGTCTGAGCTAATTGGTGAAACTAATGTTGTTTTGTAGCCATCGAGGGTTTATTCCCTTTCGATTATTTAGAGTTAAAAAAAAATGGAGGAAGAAATGCAAAATTGAAACTAAATTAGACATCAATGTTACAGTTACGCAAGTTTAATATAAACAAGTTTTATTAAACGCATTGAGATCGGTTATAATAATTTCTGAAAGGTCATGATGAAGGTCATGATGAAGGTCACGATGAAGGTCACGGTGAAGGTCATGGTGAAGGTCATGATGAAGGTCACGGTGAAGGTCACGGTGAAGGTCATGGTGAAGGTCATGGTGAAGGTCATGATGGTGGTCATGATGATGATCATGATGACTGTCATGATGATGGTGATGATAATAATTTCTTATTATTTGGGCTGTCAATAGTTTCAGTTTGACTTCTTTAGTTCAATTAAAATTGTAAGTTTTATTGAAATTAATCAATTAGTTTGCAATCGTGGAATGAAACTTTTTACATTTTTGTTGGGTTCAGTTTTCTCAGACTACATACACCATTTATCATTCGTAGTCGTAGGTGTAAAATCGGATATATTTTTCCGTCTCAGTGCGGCCACGATTGTGAGTGGCGTTCGTTTGGTTTAATGGTGTATGTGGTCAAGGCGTTTAGATTGTGCGACAGCCATGTAGGTGGTTGTTAAGACTCAGTTGCTGGGTGTAGCATCTGGAGTATTGTAACTGCTGTGAGTACTGCAACCCATTTGTTGGTTTGTTGAAGTGTTTCATTTGACTATTGTAGAACTGTGTCGGTTACTGGCTAGTAAAGTAGTAAGTACATAGTTAGACTGACTAGTCTATTTCGAATGTTAATGAAGTTGATTTTATTCCCTGGGTTGATTAAACGAGTACCTTAAGAAAATATGATTCTGAATTGCGGCATTAAAATCATCTATTAACTACTTTAAATGCGGAAAGGGTAATTTTTAAATTTAATGAGTTCTAATCATCAGTCATGTGAGCTTTCAATGGACCGAGAGCAAGTCCGAGGGATTGAGCGTAATCGAATAATCGCATCGGAAGTTCCGGAGCATGTAAAAGGTGCACGTGGACTGCTTTTTATGTGCAGTATACTCTTTGCGAGGAGTAGCACTTACGCGGCTGAGATGGTTAACTTCTGATAGGTTATTGGATCCTAACAATCCGATGGACTGAAATGAAATCGGATGGTTATAATGTAACCTGGTTGAGTAATTTACGTTTTTGTTTGAGTCGAGAGGTTGACTAATTTGAATCATTCATTAATTGAGATCATTTTGGCAATGCCACAAAATAAGTTATTGTTGTTAAACGGGATGAGGTGACTATGTCACAATGTGAGTTTCCGATAGACATAAACGTGACTTGTGTTTCCTTAATTTTGATTTTACTGGTAACTGAAACTGAGCTGGTGGCACTATCAAAATTGTCTAACAAATTGAAGTTCATAAATGATTGAATACAGATAACATTTTGTTGTTAATGAAAATGCTAGAAAGCCAAGTACCACGTGAAGTAGATGAAGATTGTTGTGGCATGAAGGATGAGGTTCTCAGTTCGGTTGGTCGACCGTACCAGAGGCTTGATCGTAGCCGTAGCCCGTTAGAAGTCGGTGTCTACCTTTGAGTAGTCCGTGGGTACGCGGTGCGCGATAAGCTCTGGCGGAGGTCGGGTCTTGTAGAGACCGTAGAGTCATAGGGTTGACTCGGCGATCCCTTGGGGATGCGCGTAGTGTGGTTATGTGATAACCAATAGGCCACGAATGAGAGACCTGCTTCCGAAAGTTTGCCGTCATGTGTTTTACGTAAAAGGTGGCTATGAAAGCCAGGTGGTACTTGTCTGGTCTTGCATTTAAATTGGTGGTAATGAATTGACTTTAAGTGATCCTAAATTCAGTTGCAAAGAATAAAATTATTTTCCTTGAGTTGAGTTGATTTTACGTAGACAGATAATTTGGTCAGGAGTAACCGAGTGGTGACAAAGATTACTGATGTACGTGTTTGTTTCAGATACAAGCGAGGACGCTTGTCTTGTCAGTATGGCCGTGTCGGAGATATGAGTTACTAAATCTAGAAAACGATAAGCAATGTTTTGCTTGGAGTGGTCTTTGCTTGGTCCATGCAGGTTTGCAGGTAGATGATACCAACCTATGAACAGGTGGCTGGTGACCTGACAGTATAAAAGGTCACTACTGCAGTGTTCATCAATTCATTCCCGTGTTAGAGATAGAACGATTCACTCTTGTCTTGTTATGTGAAGGGTTTACATTCTTACGAAGGAAGTTATTTCTATGGGGTATGCATCTATGCATGGACGCAAGCTTAGAACTCTCCATTCGTTTTCTACTACTGCGTAGATGCGTAGATACAAGATTCTGAGTAACGAGTAACGAGTAACAAGTAGCTAGGAGGCAGATAACTAAAATCCTACCCCTCTTAGCTCGGCTGTCATTAGAGTTCCCGATATGTAATTAATTTCCATAGAAATTTACTATGAAAATTTCGGAAATTTAAGAAATTTATCAACCATGTTCTTTATTGTAAGACATACAATTTTTGATTGTACATTATATCATGTATTTGCTAGTCAAAAATATAAATTTCCATGAAACGCGTCCTTGTTATTAGCTGTTTAAAAATAATTTTTAAATTTCCGGGTTTTGAAATGTTCTCGAAAGTTTCGATGGAAATTTTCCAACACTTTTGAAAGTTTCCGCAATTTGCACATCATTAAATATGAGGCTCCGGATGTTAAGACGCTTAAAACTCTTACGGTGAGTTACTTTAACATGTAGACTGCCGACGACGACGAGCAGCTGATGCTACAGCAGCTACTGGACAAGGTCAGCGAAGAGCCGAGCTCTAGAAGGAGATAGACATGGAGAAGGGCGTCCGCTTCGCCGACGACCAGTACGCCGTCATTTTAGTCATTAAGTATGAGGCTCCGGATGTTAAGACGCTCAAGACTCTTACGGTGAGTTACTTTGAAATGTAGGCAGCCGACGAAGTTTCGGAGGCGGTGGAGGAAGAGACGGAGCGCGATCAGCTGACGCCGCAGCAGCTCCTGGACAAGATCGGCGAAGAACTCGAGCTGCAGAAACAGATCGACATCGACAAAGGCGTCCGATTCGCCGACGACCAGTACGCCCTCATTAAGTATGAGGCTCCGGATGTTAAGACGCTCAAAACTCTTACGGTGAGTTACTTTAACATGTAGACTGCCGACGAAGATAAGGAGTCGGCGGAGGAACCGAAAGAGCACGAGCAGCTGATGCCACAGCAGCTCCTGAACAAGGTCAGCGAAGAGCCGAGCTCTAGAAGGAGATAGACATGGAGAAGGGCGTTCGCTTCGCCGATGACCAGTACGCACTCATTAAATATGAGGCTCCGGGTGTTAAGACGCTCAAAACTCTTACGGTGAGTTACTTTAACATGTAGACTGCCGACGACGACGAGCAGCTGATGCCACAGCAGCTCCTGAACAAGGTCGGCGAAGAAACGAGCTCTAGAAGGAGATCGACATGGAAAAGAGCGTCCGCTTTGCCGACGACCAGGGTCCCGTTTTATAAAGTTACAAGTTACAATTTTACAGGCGTTTACTGGCAACACTTGCCCCGTTTTTTACAATTTGCGTTTTATAAAAGTACTATGTTACAATTTTACAAGTTACAGGTACAAGTGCCTGTAGCTCAGCCATAGACAAAAATACAGGAGTTTAATAGTTTTAAACTCGTAATCGAACAAGTGTTTTATAAAAATATTGTAAATAACAAGTGTAGGTGTGGTAGACTTGTAACAAAAACTGACGTACGTCTTGAGTCCTGTAACCGCAACTACAAGTGCAATTTTCCCAGTTATTTCGTGTGCTACAGACGTTTGCTCGTAATACTGTTGAAATTATTCGCTTTCTGAGAGATTCTTCATAGTTTTGGCCAACTACCACGAACTTCGAAAACCGCAAACGACGATTTGTCTTTGTCACTTCTAACAAGGCGATATTGGAGTGAAAGAGAAAAATAATCGAAATTTGCGGATTTCCGAGTTTGCGGTAGCGCCGCTGACTATGACTACACTTTTTTACTTATTTCTGGAGCATAAGGTCTAAAGTTGTATACATTATTATATTTATTCCCTTGACTGTACCCCGATAGCGTTGACCGAGACTGTTTCAGCCAGCTCCTAATAAATTTGGACTTTCGGAGTCGGACACCGTACGAGTTCAAAGAGCAAATGAACTCCACACAAATTTAGAAGATCTCTCTCATCGTTTTATTTTCGCTAATTTCGAGGATTTGTCTCTGTCACTTTAATGAAGCCTTCGTTGGAGTTACGGCGAAAAATCTTCGAAATTTACAAATTTTGAATTTCGCGGTAGAAGGGCTGATTTTCCATCAAAATAAACATATATAATCTGTGGATACGATTATTTATGTCAGTTTTTATTTTTAATTAGTGATGTCCGTCACGCCTGTAGATGTTACTTGTAATCGAGATTTACCATGGTTCATTACAATTGTAAATTTTTGTGTGTATTTATAAAACACCTAATAAATCTAATAATAGTTCATTTGCCTAACCCGAGATTGTATAAGTCGAAGTTAGATTAGTCTGAGCCTTCATTTGATAGTTAAGTATATTGATACTTAACTATCAAATGAAGGCGAGTAAAAAAAACTAAACATGCCTAAGTTAATTGTAACTTAGGCATGTTTAGTTTTTTTTACTCGCGAGATCTTGGTTGTCTCCATAGTGAAAGTTGCTGAACGTGACCGGCCCTAGTACCCTGTTCACTCTTGCTACACGACCCAGATGTCACTCTGTATTAATTAGATGTTCCACGATATTTTACCACCGGTGAATATTAAAGTTGAAGGTATTTTAGTTTTAATAATTATCATAATACCTTATCTACTTAATGGTTTAGCGGAAATTTGCATGTCTAAGATCTTATCTATTTCGACTCATGCTAATGCATTAATGAGAAATGAATTATTTAACTGAAAGATAACAGGTTATGCAAAGTCGTCGTAACGAAAGTACTGTTCCAAGCACTAAATGTACTGACTGGATTTATCAAACATAAACAAACGGGCTCGTGTCAAACTAGTTCATACTAGATATCGGAGATTTAAACTGAACTAGCGAACTTTGACAGCTGGCCATGTATTCTAGTTGCTAACAAAAATCGAGTTGGTCACACGCACAAACTAACCAGTATACCTGTGACCTCCTGGTTCTTAAGACCTACGTGTGATTGTAAAGGTCACTTATACTGGTTGATGTAAACGTTATATATTTGCCTGTATTTTGTGAGCGATGGGAAACACACGGTTCGTTCTGTGGACTCTCTTATCGATGAAACTAAATCACCACGAGTACGAATAATTTGAAATCAATATCAGAATTTCTTTACAAGTGAAAAGTCCCGGTTTCTTTAGTACAAATTATTATGTAATTGTATGACTATATTCCTAGGTCGGCTTAAACTAACAACATAACTGACTCAACCAGTGTATAACATACAGAGCCCAAAGAGTTATTGTTATTTATTTATTTTTATTGAATAGATAAATTTATATTAGCGATAAATGAGAAGTGTCCCTGTGACAGCTCAAAAATGCTACAATAATTCCAACTTCTGAAGATATACCTACTAAGTATTTTTGCGCTCTAGTCTCTTATCAAATAATTGTGTACGAAGAGGATATTTGAACCCTACTCTCGCTTGAAGATTAGATTACATTTTTGCTAGTTTTCCTTCATTGCAACTACTACTAGTGAATCATCATTATAGCAATTCTTCAACATCAATACAAACTATATTTTGTATAATGTATATTATACGGTTTTTGACTTCCTAGAAATGAATTAATTCAATTAACTTCTCATTTGCCTTATTCACGTAGTCACATTAACCGTTATAATTGCATACAATACATATGTAGACAAAAAAAAAATCTACCTACAATAATAGTCTACCTATAAACCCGCGTTATTGCTCCAAATATGAGATTTCCTTAAACATAATTATTTCAGTAATTCAAAAGGAGATAGCAACGTCTACTTTTATCGCACTAGTATTTGTTTACTAATAAATATCTGCTCCAATCCAGTTTGGGGCGAGCAATGTTGAACTATTCGTCGTTACTGTAATTAAGCCACAATCGACTGTAATTAACTAAAGAACGAACATTGAGCATCCTCTAATTAATCTATAAATATTTATTTGAAGTGAAATATATTTTAGAAATAAATCTGTGAGATATTTTAGGTACCTACATCATACATTATGTAATGGTTGGAGACATTAAAACCATTCCAGTGTTCGGCAAAACACGCGCAAGTGAATACCAGGGACTAAATCTTGGCCAGGCACGGGAAGCCTCTTATTTATTTCGCTCAAAATTGAGGCTAAATATATGCTATGATATGTTAATCTATGGAAGGTCCTTTTCAATTAAATTCAGTGAATCATTTACGTGATGAGAAGATAAAATAAAATACAGTAGTTATAAACTATTTTTGACAGATATGAGCAATTAATACGTTCGGCTGAACAACGTCTATAGACGTCGAAGATTGTATGTTGACAACGAGTTAATTGAAGTTGCGGGGCCGTGTTATAATAGTGCAATATTGTATAATTTGTGAGACGCCATTTCACATTCAAGGCAGTGCCTGGCTACGGAGTGCTACGAGGTCCGTCGTAGCAAAGCAATCCACTATGTATTGGAAAATGCTGCTACGTGCGTTAACAGTATAGCGTGGTATATTTACTCTCTCAAAGCTAACCAAGCATAAAGAGAGGGGGGGCGCCTGGTGTTGTAGTATGGCCGTATGGCCACCTCCGCGGGATTCGCCCCAAGTTGTAATGAGTAGGTAATCTATTCCCGTCACGTTTTCTCGGTATCGTGTCTATTGCTTTCTCATTCAGCGTACCGACGCTGAATGAGAAAGCAATAGACACGATGACGAACAGTGAATATATTTTTGACAACAGTATAAACATGAACGTTTCCGATACAATGCACGGGGTTATTCTACAAGACAAGTGTACGTTTTGTTTTCAACCGTCTTCAAAAAAAAAAGGAGGTTCTCTATTCGATTATATATTTTTTTAACTTTGTTACCCAGAACTTTTGACTGGATGAACTGATCCTAATTTTTTTTATTTTTTTTTAAAGCAGATGCGATGCATTTTAATTAGGAAATGGCGTCTATGAGAAAAGCAGTTAAGCAGAAAAGTTTTAAATTTGCATTAAACATGTGCACGACAAATGGGCGAATAACTCAATATCACGCCAGCCAAGATGGTCCCGTTAGCACCAAGTCTGATGATGGGATCTCATTTTTTTATATCTTTAATTTGGTGTTTATATTGCAATTCAAAACTGCAAATATGACTAAGTATGTTAATTTAATATGTACGAAGGCACTGTTGTCAATCCAAGATGTAGGTAAGTATTCCTTTCACGTATATTTGACCCGATTTTTTTTTCAGACGGTGGATGAACTATACGCCTTAGCCGACAAGATTATTGGAAGCAAACGTGTGTGAATATGAAAAAAAGGTTAAACAAACAGAACATATAAATGTAATAAAGACATGCAATAATTTTCTTAGACCTAGAGCAAATATCGAATTGATTCTAAGGAAAAAATACTGTAGGTTTCTTAGCTATGATCACAATGGTTTTGATCTCTGCTTTCCGCAGCACGGTGTATATGAAATATGGCATTTATTAGTACGTACCTAGATGCCTACCTATACATATGTATCTTATCTACCATAGTAGCCGATTTCTAAGAATGAACATTGAACAGTTTACAAATGAGCCTATATATGGCGTTAAGACTATTTGAAAAATTGTGAGCCTTACCCTCCTATTAACCTTCCGTATGCCGCTGTCATAAAATGGTATTGAATTGATGACCTTGAAGTTTATAATTTATAGTCCAATTGCTTGGGACGGATACGGGACAAGGCATACGAAGGGTTAATAAGGTTTAATCTATAACTGTCAAAAGATTATTTTTAGTTATCGGCATCTATAGGTAGTTATATTATTAAATGAAATACCAAAGATCGCAATAACATAGTAACACCAATCCACTTAGGTAGATAAAATAAGAGAAGCGTACAATTCTGTTTTTTTAACATAATTTCTTGTCGATTATTATATTTTTTATCAAGATGCTCCGTGTATTGTGCTGTAGTACGTAAGAAGTAGGTATTGTTTTGTATACACAATTATGTTAGACGTCGTTGCCTTTTATACAATATATTTACTTATGTTATAAAAATGTATTCTAGTGTAAAAGTAAACAGAAAATACTAATTTATTAATAAGTAAACTGTATTAACTTATGAAGTCTGTATCAGGTGAATAAACAGCATGAAAAGTATTATCATATTTCAAAACAACGTAAAATAGATAATTGACTTGTCGTCAATATTAACGTATTTGAAATGAATAGGCAAATGTGATTTTGTATTAAATTGTGTAGTAGAAATCGTTTTTGGTTTTATTTAATTGTAGGAGTTGTTCTTAGAGTTACAGACCTAACTTATAGTTAGACAGGGTCGTTCGTGACACTCTACCCCTACGAACAAATAAAACATGGAAGCCGCACGCCATTCCAAATCGCGTTTCAAAAACGGGCCTGAATTTTAGCTGACAAGTGTCACCCCCTCTCCACTCTCCAATGCATCACGGTAATGAAATTAATGAATTTCAATATCATCCTATAAAAACTTAAACCGCCACTTCTTTAGTCGTACAGTCAAGTGCAAAAATAAGTATCGAAAGAATCCGTTCATAAATATGTTACGACGTTCTTATTACACAGAATCAGAGTGCACTGGGACATATTTTTGAACGTTTTTGTATACCCCTTATTTTGTCTTCAACTGTACATTTCCCTGAAATACCAATTTCAATTTTATAAGGCATCTCTTTGGACAGTGGACGTTCAAGTGAAATGGAGCTTCAGGGATGTGGGCTTTCCAGGCACGATCGACTGTAATTAACATTTTAACATAACATTTATATCAACTCACTTAAGTACTATATCAGGAACACAGAAAGAATATCGAAATGAAAACCGTGGATTTATGTTTATCTCAATTCCCCAAAAAAAGTTATAACTGGAAATAAGCCCTTTTGAAAAGACACTCCTCCAATGTGAATCAGATAGAGTTGTAGTGAATAATCTTGCCCGCTTTATATTTTCAAGGGGGATACTGACGCGCATTGTGAAAGCAATTTGAATACGGACGATTCTGAGAAAACCTGAACTCAGTCCGAAGAGGAAGGCTTAGGCACTGGTCTCACCGCGAGCTACTAAGCTATGAACTATGGGCTATAAACAAGTACAAAAGATAACGCGCTCCCGTGCAAAAGAGACACGGTGATACTCGCCCAGCTATCAGCTATTAACGCCGGGTGAGTATCGCCGTGTCTCTCTTATTTACACGGAAGTGCGTATATTTTGTTCGTGTTTATAACCCATAGTTCATAGCTTAGTAGCTCGCGGTGAGACCAGTGCCTAATACACTATACCTCTGTTCAACCCTCCTATTCCAACCCAAGAACTGTATAATAGTACATTGTGTATTTAGGGCGGTAAGTCAGAATTTGCGAACGAGTGTGAAAGTAAAGCCCAAGCCGAAGGCGCGGACTTTACTTCACACGAGTTCATAATTCTTGTACCGCCCGTGGGACACACAATGTTTTTCACATAGATATATGAAAGAGAGAGATTTGTAACGAAGCGAAATTGTAATGAGTCTCGGTGTCTCCGAGGTCGGGTCTTTGCCACGCTGTGATTGGCTAAAGCGCTACCATATGACGCGGCACTAGAGAGGAGGCTACGTCGATAAATTATTATCCATAGATATTTGATAAGGCCGGAATATTAAGAAAAACATTAAAATCGATCTATCACTCAATAAGAAATAAATACAGATTAAAATATCGCATTGGACGATGTATCTAATCTTTATAAACATATATTTGAATATGAACAAAGCGATTTATTAACGACTTTATCTTAATTGTGGCTGGGAATCAAATGAACAAATAATTATTTAGACGGTTGTACCCTTAATAAACATTATGTTATCAGCCGTTTCCGCGATGGTCACATATTTTAAATAAAACAATTTCAACCTTTGACAACGGTTATTGTAAAAGGCTCAAAATAATAATACGCGATATAATCTATATATATATTGTTTTACCTTTATGAAGATAAGATATTGATACAAAGGTCAAAATATGAAAGAAAAATTGAATATAATCAAATACATCAACAATTTATCGACCCTATTTGATGTCATCGGCACGGTCAGTCGTACCTCTAGTTCGCGGCCTGCTCGCAGCGGCTGTACCAAGAAATGACAGTACGGTTGTGAATATCGCTAGCAATTGGATACATTGCACGGCGCTTACCAAATTGCAAACTGCTTGCTATTCTAAGCCGTCAATGTAAAACGCACATACAATTTGTCACTGAATAGTTCAACCAATTGATACGCCCAAGTGAAATCATTATGACATTTATGTCAGCGGTTTGTTGTTATATATTATTTGTAAAAATACGTGGTTTTGTCAACTAATAACTAAAAAAATCAATACTTTCATGTGATACGTGACTCAATAGTCCTTGAAATGTTTATTTACACTCCTATTTTTACAAGAAATAACGGCATAATTCGGCATTTTGCGGATATGTCCGAGCTCATTCTGCAGTCGCGGGTAAGTTGCGACTAGCTCATAGGGCGCGCATCTGTCACACTATAAAGGCCTATCGGCCATAACGCTGCGACATGTTCCATGCCTCCGTTAGCTATCTATACTGATCTGTGGTTTTTCATCACACCTGTGATGCAAGAAAGTAAATAAAACAATATATTTTCACAAAACTACTCTAAAATGGTCTAAATCAGGGATGATTTAATTTCATCATTTTCATAAAAGAAATCTCGGCGCGGCGCGCGGCGTGCGCCGGACCGCGCTAGTGCGACGTAATGTTGTATGAAAATCCTTAACGGCATATATGACGTAATGACGCACCTACGGCGCGCATCACCGAAGCGTATTGGCGCACTTACCCAACAGGTGTGATGAAAATATAATAAAATACACAAAATGTATTGTAGTATAATTATTTATTTGTACATAATTAATATAACGAATGACAAATAACGAGAATATTTATATTAGACTAGATTAAACCTCGATACAGTCAACAACAAGCCTACTAGCTAGGTTATCATTTCGTCGGGGATAGTGCAATACCGCGTAACTAACACATGCAGATAAAGATTAGATTCCAAAGAAGTTTGTTTGAAATAAGAATCTTATTGACATGTGTTAGATACGCGGTATTGCACTATCTCTACGATATATTAGTTTTTTACGAATGAGATACTATTACAACGTCTAATCAGATCGTACGTAAGTACGGTCGGTTCTAATAATATGTACCTGTACGCTTTTGATCCTTATGCTTTTGACATACGTTCCGAAATGTTTACATATTAGACGTGACTGTACAATTAGGTAATTAGTACACTAATAATGGCATCCAAACAAAAAACAATCGAAACATACCTATATTATTTTTAATACAATATGCCATTAAAGCAGGGATCGGAACCGGTTTTCAGAAAAACCTCGATGTAGCTCAATATTTTAAAATGTGTTACGCTCTTTATGTAGTATTCAACATTTTATGCAATTATGAACATCATATTTTTCAATTACTCCATTAACAAAAAAAATATAAACCGAAGAACGAAAAAGAACGGAATTCGAACCGTTCTTTTGTATGGAGCAAAAACCGTTATCCGATCCCTGCATTAAAGTATTTAATGTCAAAATCAAAAATAAAATAAAAACATAGCTCAGCTCGTTCATACAATTTTTTCTACTATAGGGAATGAAAGAAATACTATTTCAAAATATGAGTCGTATGATTTACTAAATCACATGGAAAAACTATACGACATTTCTCTTTGGCTATACAGATTGTTATTAAACATATCCTATTTTGAGCTAGTGTGCAAACAACCCTTGACAATAACATGTATTTTTATTCTAACACTGTAGTAGAATCGATTGAACAAATAACCCACGTAAATACGTAAATCACGGTACACTAACAAAGATCGTACTATAAATACTTAAAACCACTAATGAAACTCCGCGCTTAATGTTTTATTGAGCAAATTCGTTCCAAGCATTCGTGGCTGAACCCTAACCTGTTGCGTAACAGAAAAGGCAGCATGTGCTAAAACAGTTGAACTAACGTGCCAACAAACAGTACTGATAAGGTAACATCGTAGCAGTCTACGCCGCTACGCCTCTACGACTATTTCGTCACAAATGGCTTTTCGGCTTGCGCCGTAGCTGGGCATAAATGAGGCCAGCGGGCTTGTCTATGGGCTGGTAGATGTGGTGACGGGGGTCGCCTTTCGTCACGTTAGCGGGGAACTTCGACATGTCGATGTTCAGGTAATGCTTGTTTGGCATCGTCATCTTGATCCATGAGACCTGAAATAAAGAATAAAATAAGAATCTACTCGTTTTAATTTTACGCAGGTTAAGTTCCACAATATTTTCGTAGAAGAGCATTACTAATTTTACGGAATAAATCTTTCGTAATGGTATATATACGATTGGGTCGACTACAATGCAACGCGATGAACCAAATTAGATCGGAAACCAAACTTTTTGGGTTATCTTTCTTGCTGATTTAAAACTACAATAATAATCTCATACAAAGAGAAGACAAACGGACTCGAATGAATGATTATTGATTATTTTTTAGTATGCTGAGACTGTTCGATTTTCACATGTAGCTACCTTCTAATGAATTGGAAAAATCTTTCAAATGTCTTAAAGGTTTTTTGATGTCATGTCATGAAAATGCGTTATGTATACAAATAATTAATTCGAAGCGGACGCAGTCGCAAACATAAGCTTAAGCTTCTTGTATAAATTATAGCGTAAACAAATGTCAGGACGATAACCAAACTGGAATGATGTAGTCACTCTCTACACTCACGTGATTACTATCGAACAGCAGTAGAGCAGTTCAAACAAGTTATTTAGATTAATTAGTTTCAATAATAACATTTTGTTTACTTGATTTATGGATACATCCTCGTCCATACGTACTGATACGGCGGCACATGACCAAGATGATAGTCCAGGGACCAATGAGATAATTATTAAACATGAGCGAAACGGCTTGAAGTTAATTCATTATCTTTATTTATTGATAAATTAAGCGTCTTGTGAAGGCATTGACCGCGGTATCTTTCAGTTTAAATATAATTAAAAAAAAACTTCATGGCAAATGTATAAGGAAGCAAATAAGGCCAATCTAGTTCCTAGTTCAATTGTTTTATGTTATGTTCAGCGCATAATTCCTTGGCTTCTCTAGACTTGGGTACGTCTGCACCAACCTGTTGGACAGTTCCTCCCATGGGGAATCCTTCTTCTAAGCAACCTCAATATTTATGTCCAAACAACTTTCATTATTGTCATTGACTTACCTCAGATACTTTTTCCAGTACAGTTTTCTCAGCTTGATACAGGGTGTGCTGGACCGAAGGCGAGTAGACGCCGACGTCAGGTGGTCCAGCGAATTTGTCCAGAATGGCATCCTTCACTGTCAGCCACGCGTTGTCGAAGTCCGCTGTACGCATACTGTCGTATGTCCACTCTGCCTCCACCACCGTACTGCAAGAGAACAAGATTTAAGTAAAGCTGTTGCTAGGCTAATTTGTATACAAATATTTCTGAGAAAAAATGCTCGTTAGCAATGTTAACTAAGGCGAAATTTCATATTCATGAATGTAGAGAGAAAGTATGATACCTGAAAATTCTTTCCGCAGCGTCTGCTAGCGTGGTATATTCATCTTGCACGAAATCGACGAAAGCTGATTGCGTGGTCTTCAATACTCGCAGACCGCTTAGGCCTGACTTCACCACCACGGCTTCTGTATTACGAAAAACACATACGTTTAATAACACTTTTATAAAGAAGCTTATTACTCGTATCACAATGAAATAGTCGAACACAAATTGAATTTCAATGTGTTAAAAAACTCTTAATCATAATGACTCACCGTGTCGAGATTGTGACACTAAACACCATCTGGTTGCAGTTGGTGAAAACACAAATGCGTGATTGTGGGGCGCTCCTGCTTGGAGTCTCTCCCATGGGTACTCGACCACGCGGCACCTCGCCTCTACAATCTGCTTGTACGTATACAAGAAGTGGTTGACAACCACTGCTCCAAATTCTTCGGGTGTTTTAACTCCATGTTTTTTGGCGAGGAGATACACCGTGTTCTTCTGGGAGTCAGTGGCTACGACTTCTTTGTTGTCTCCAACTACATAAGCAGATTCTGAGGAGAGCTTGAGCTCCGTGGAAACTTCGAACTCCCGGATGGAATGGTAGTCGCCATCGCGGTGGACGTGGAGGAGTTTGACGGAGCTTTTGCCGTAGCCGTGGTCGCTGAACTCGAAACGGCCGCCGCTGTCGGCTGCGGCCGTCAGAGCCGGCTGCGTGCCGCTCTGCCTCAACACTGGGCCCTCGCCAGCGCTGGTGTTTGAGGGTTTCGCATAGATTCTAAAACAAGTATGTTCATATTAGTAATAGAAGAAACTAGGTACCTACAAAAAGAAAATTGGAAAGCCAGGAATTTAGTTATAAGTAGATGAGATTTTGAATTTCTGAACACCTGTTGATTTTTTTGAGTATATGAACAAGGGATAAAATTAAAAATATTTTGACATAATATTGGAAACATTAGGTGTTAAATTCGTTAGGATATGTTTTTGTTTAGTTGAGTGTTACAAAATTGATCTGTTAATTTTACAAAACAGAAGATTTGTACTTAATTAATACAGAGGTAACACGAGTCGCGAAGCTTATACCTGTGATTACAAATTATTAC
Source organism: Thaumatotibia leucotreta (assembly GCA_025490895.1). Lineage (NCBI taxonomy): Eukaryota > Metazoa > Arthropoda > Insecta > Lepidoptera > Tortricidae > Thaumatotibia > Thaumatotibia leucotreta. Next base: position 85,029 of record JALPQI010001088.1, on the reverse strand, counting down.
GAATCTAGTTACACAAGCTTACTAATTTCGGCTGTTATAAAAAGTTACATAACAAAGTAAATTACAACAATTAACAGTCTATTCACCTGTTTGTGCTCGTCCACGGCATCTTGGGGGTCAAAATATTCACTTGATTTTTAGAAGATGTAAAAAACTGCGGTTACGCATTTGGCACGAAGCGAAACGGTATTGTGACAAGACGCCCGCGTACCCGACTCTTATAGCAGCGACCCGTGACCCGAGATAAGGGGAGGCACGCGACAACGAAGGAGTGATAGCACTATCATAAACATAACAATCAAATAGGGTAGCATAAACAACGTGGCGTGTGGACGTGGCAGACCGGCCATGATTCCGAGAAGTGTTGATGCGTGAACGTTTTCCGCAAGTGACGCCAAGTTCAAAAGGAGACTATATGGCGATGCGGTTTTCATTGATTGGAATGGAAACTACGTCTGCATATTGTCTCCTACATAGTCATCTATCGACCTACTAGATGTAAGTAAAGTCAAGTGCAGCTAATGATAATGAAAAGTAAGTGCATAATTTGCCTGTTCAAATCCTATTAGGTTTACTAGGCATTTCAGTATATGCAACCATCAACGAGGCTGTAATTTTTCAGATGTTTTAATATAATCTTTAAATTTAGCAAACACTGTACTGAACTCATTTGATCAATCGCGCTCAATGTGAATGGGTAAAATAATAGCTGCGGATTGAACGTGATACGTTCTACTGGATACGTTCTATCGGTCTGTGGGTTGAGGTACGGTAACCATGTTAATCATAATCACGTTGAATATTATACACATTTTACATATATAATAATGGAATTCGTCAGCCACACAAACAGTAGTGAGATATTATTGTTTTATATTCAGTCAGTTTTAAAAACAGACTTGACAATTATTTAAAAAAACTTGTACCTAACCAAAAATAAACTTTCATTATAAAAACAAGTGCAGTGATATACACGCATCAGCAAATAGCTGCTAGTGTATCAATTAATATATAATAATAATAATATATGAAGTTAGGTATGTCATTATTGATATAGGTAAATAGCACTAGTGGTCAGACGTATACCTGATACACCGAAAGGACTAAATCTAAATGATGCACCTTGTGCAATGTGCATATTAGTGAAATAATAATTAATAACAGTATGCTTAGCACATGATTGTAATGTCAGTATGTCGCCGCGAGATAGATTTTCCATCTTTTACTAACTATATGAATAAAAGAGGGATGGATAGTCTATCTCGCGGCGACATATTGTCACACTAATCCTGTGCTATGCCTACAGGTTTGTAATACTTTATCATTTTAAATTTGAAGTTTCTAAAATAATCCGATCTACTACATACAACAGCACGATCGCCGTCAGATATATCGGACGGGTCAAAACGCTCAAAAATATCTGAACGCACTCTAACGCCATGACAATAGAAGCCTGCTCAGATGATTGTGAGTACCCTAGCAGCTCCAATATGTATATCGGATAGGTAGCGACTGTACAAGAGGTGTATCATTTTTTTTATCTATTCTTTTATGTTGGAAGCCTTGTAAATTCGTGTAAAATTCTAGCAAATCTATACGCCAACCTTTATTAACGAATAAATTAACAGATATTATTATTGTTAGACCTACCTATATAAATAGACATTAACATGTTTATTGCTTATCTTATCAAATTCTTGAATAACAATGACAGATAGGTAATTGACTTCTGCAGATATACAGGTCCACCCTGTATGTAACAAGTGCAAATAATTATTAGGTTGGCAATTGATAATTAGGAATCCGCACGTATGTGTTCATGCAAAAAATGAGTTTCAGTTCTAAGCAAAGGTTCTTAGTACGAATGGGGTTGGCGGATCTCCAAATTTATTTATTTATTTCTAAATTCGTAAGTAAATCTTAATGTGGTTCACATAATACCTACACCTAGGTACTTACCAGCAACAGTTAGTATATTAGTTTTTAAATTAGCGAAAAAAAATTGGCTGTGACATACGGACGGAGAGACAAATATGAAGAATCCGATTCAAAAGTTCAGTTTTTTTACTATTTGGCTAGATTCATCAATGATGACTACACAAAAGAAGTAAAGTACCTGCTTGCGTTAAAAAATCACATTTATCTCCGTTAAACGGGCAATGATAATAACGTTATATTTGCCTGCTGCTAGATACCTAAGGCTTGTCTACGAAATAAAAGTAGCGATCATCTCGACTGTTACACTATACTTCCATGTAGTTTAAATAGCCATGAGCCTCTTATGTTTAACAATCCAAAATTCAAAAGCATTCGCTTAAAAGTCGTCAAAGTCAAAATAACTTCAGATCATGCTCAATGCAAAAGTTCACGCCTAAAAAAAGTGCGATCTTTCGAGGCGATTTCAACAATGATTGACGAAATGGTTCTAAATTGTAAAATAAGAAAAAACACTACTAAAATGCAGTTGTTTAGATAAGCAATTGATATAAATATCAACCACAGAGTCCGAGAAGAAAGTCAAAGAACTCTTCTTTTTAAAACATCCATGTAAAGGTAAAAAAAAAAGAATTATACGGCATTGCGGTGTCTACTTTATTTCGCGGACAAGCCTTATTAAGCTCTAGTAAAATTACGAGTACCTAGTTTTTTCTCTGGGTGAATGAAACACATGTTTTTTCTTGCTAACATAATTGGCACCGATATTGCTACGTCAGATAAGGACAGTGACGTATTACATTTAACCTTATACTCAAATTATCAATCGTTATCTGTTAGGTCACTTAGAAACAATAACGAGGCGTTAACCGGTTCACATATACTAGATAAATGTTGCAAAGATTACCTCCGATGGACTGATAACTCGAGGTTACGACAAAAATTTTAGGTTATACAATTCAAGTGTGTCATACATAGGAGAGCTTTTTAAAAAATGTTTATTCTATTACACAATTAAATAAAGGACTCATTTGATACATTTAATTATTTTCAATTTTAATAAATTTTCCTAAGATCGTGACAATGAGGGTTTTCTGAAATGACGTTCACCAGGGCGGCAGCACTGAGGCGTCAGGTCCAGAAACTTGTCTAAATTCTCAGAGCGCCTATAGTTTCGTGTCTAAATGTTTTGTATGAGTTAAAACAATTATATAAAAAAATAAAAATACATTCTAGTTAGTTTTTCTTTGGAGCTAGATAATTATGTTTCTTAGCGGGACCTTACAGCTAAGTGGCGCCAACTAGTGGCATACGTTTTCGAAAAAACCCTCATTGTCACAAGGTTTAGATCTTTCGCTCGTTCTTGACATGAGTGCCGGCATGTGTCGGAATTTCGCTAAAATTATTGGTGTGTTATGGACGCCTGCACCAACAATATTGACAATTGTCGCACCTGCCACCATAGTGTCACAGGGGCCAGGGCTTCTAATCCTATAGTCGGTAGTGGCCCCATCTACTTGTACTGGTTCCGTGATCGGATTCCGATCTAACTTTTATGATTTATGGCCGCAAGGTTTCTTTACATGCCTCATCTAGCGGACGAGCGATCTGCGCGTGTTGCTAAGTGACTCAATTTGAATATCATCGTTCCATATCAACTCAAGAGTTGTATCTATAATTAATTTGGAACAAGAAATTACGCGAGACATTTCAGTTTAAGTAGGTAGGAGTTAGCTAGGTACAGTCGAAGACAAAATAAGGGGTATACAAAAACGTTCAAAAATATGTCCCAGTGCACTCTAATTCCGTGTAATAAGAACGTCGTAACATATTTATGAACGGATTCTTTCGATACTTATTTTTGCACTTGACTGTACTTCACACGCTGCCCGCGGCTAGGTCAAACTATATTTTCAGTGTTAAAATGTGTGTGCGTGATTTCTAATTATTGTTTACCTTATAATTATTTAATGTTACTTACAAAATATTCAGTCTTTGATAAATTAATTGACACATTTTAACAGCTGCTTCTAACAATAGGTATTTTATTATTATTACTAGGTTAGATACTACACATATCACTCAATTAAGGAAGTTAGGAAATAATTACTTGTTGTGAAATCGGTGTATTTATGTATAATTAATAATTTTGAATGTGTATGTGCATGATTTCAACCATTTGACACATCGATATAAGAACGCCTATAGTACCTATCGTTTGATATACATATTGACTCTATGATTTGACGTTTTAACTATTTTCAAGACAAATCAATGCTGCCGCTAATGCCACTTTGAGATTATTAGATTGCGTACGACAAATCGAGGTGTTTTAAAAAGTTGCAATTGAAAAGTAGGTCAAATGAATGGGTGGGAAAAGCCTTTTCATATTTTTCGTCTAAAGTATCTAAAGCCCCACTGCCAGAGTCAGCCTGTATAGTCTTGAAAATGCTGCACGGATAATCTTAATTATAATGATTTTACAGTCAACACCCAAATTATTTAAGAAAAGGGTTTAGTCTTAGTCATGAAATAATTTTCAGCATTTCATTTGCATAGCTACTTCTACTGTTAACTGTAGTTGTTTAAACTCATAAATACCTATATGAGTCGTCAATGCAAGCGAGTAGGTATGAGTATCCGTACGATTTTTACGAGCTATAAAACTTCTTCAAACGCGCTTTCAGAAGCATTATTCGTAGACGGAGTGTGTACGTTGCGAAACGACGGGCGGTGCGCAGGCGCGCTAGGCGGTGTTGGGCGCCGCCGTGACGCCATCACGCCAGCGCTCAGCTGACGCCGCGCCGCGTGACGCGCCGAACGCATCGATCCCGCGATGTCCGCTCTCTAGCTACTCGTACTCGTACTCAATCGTGATGATGGTGCGACGCAGCGGCAGGTACACCACCTGGCGTGGATTCAAAGACTTCGCCCTCGGGAAACCACCGGACGAAGGTAAGGCGGAAAATTAACTGCTATATCGAACCGTATAGAGAAATTACGATATAACCTCAAAACAAGTCTTGTTGCTTTTCCGCGAAATTTCTGGCAGTGAATCGTTCTTGAGTTATTTATCCCGGAAATTATGACAAACTAAGTTGTGATTTAGTTTAGGCATTCATATATCATATTTAGCTTTCGCTATTCTATTAGAATCCGGAACATAACAAACAGCTTAACTATCCATAAATCTTCCTTTTACTACCAATGTATATGTTTCGCCTTGCTCATAAACATAAATGTTTAATAGGCACTACCCACATAGAAATAAATATCTTCAGCTTATATTTTAATGTTAATATAGAGTATACCTAATCCAGAACGCTGAGCCACTAGAATTACTTCTAAAAGTTGTTTCAGCGTTTGTTCTTTATAGGTATTCCAGCCACTCCCGGGCAGAATTTAAAGTGCGTCATTTCAAAAGTATTACATTTTTAGTATTGATGTGTCTGCTGCATGTTAATATCAAATTTTATAAACAACTTGACTAGTATTTTATGCAAGCTAAAAGAAATGCTAATAAACTTTCTCTTACGAACAGAAACAAATTTCATTTGGTACTACCGTAATGAAATTACTGTGAAAGTACCTACCGTGGCGAATCATTATAATTATTATTATAAGGTGGGGTAGTTTAAGATAAGATAAGGGATAGGGGAAGATGGAACGGGTTTTTTTTTTATGGGATAAGACAAAAAGTCGTCCTTCCGGTACAGCGAATAGAGGTAGCTTTTTCTCTTACCCCTCCTTACTATATTTTAAAACTACCCACCTAAAATCGAAATAATCATATGGGTACTTACTTCGTTTTCGATTCTTCCATTTCCTATACGAGATGAGATAGTACACAATAAAATGCTTACATCAAAATATAAAAAGCTAGAATCCTTTGGTCTTCTTGACATGAGACATAACCCTACTTCATTCTTTAAAAACCAATGCGATAGAAAAGTTTACCGTTATATAAACTGAGAAAAAACTACGAGTACGGCCTTTGTGTAAAAACGTTAGTTTAAAATATATGGGTAATTGAGGTATCTACACGAAAAAAACTGTTTAAGTATCAAACAATTCGAATTAACAACATTATTGAATACGACCTATAGCAGCTATTGTCATATTTTCTACGACTCTCGTCGGAATAGAAATAACAGTTACTGAAACAATGCCTGTGTCCAGCAATAGACGCCTTGAGCTGCAATTATAATGCTATTGATGATGAATAACTAAAAAAACTGCATGTTATTTCATTGTGGGTTGATGCCATGTTTACAAATCCCATAGATGAAAGACCTCAGAGCGGAAGTCTATAGAAAAAATACCTATTTGTTTTAATATTGTGTAGATGTATTTCATCAATTAACACAAACATCTTAATGTAGGTGCTGTCATGTAGTCTTGATTATAAAAGTCTTCAGATTAACTGTAAAAACGACAATATGGCACATTCTACCCGAAAACCTACTGAAAACAGAATTATTTAAATCTACCCAGAATAATTTTATTCAATAGCAGACTGTAATTTTCCCAGGGTTTTTGTCTACTTAATATTCTACGGATGTATCAGCATATACAGTCAGCAGCAGATATCGCTTAGCGGGTAGGGTGTTCACAATGATCCTAACACACTCTTATAGTCTTAGCAATAAAGTAGTGCCAAATTCATTTTGAACACTGCCCACTTAGCAATCTCTGCTACTGACTGTACCGTAATACTATTCGCAATCGTCCTGAAATTCATGCGACACGCTACCCGGAACATGCCGCAGGTAATAAGAACCTTTTCTCTAGGCAACTGAGTCTAAAATTGACTGTGATTTCTTGTGATTTCCTTAATTGTAACTCCACCGTGAACATAAATGTATAGCCATATGTATATGAAAGACACGCAAGTTTTCATAAGCGAATTCCCATAATATCAGTATCAATTTAAATATGACCTCGAAATCTATGAGAGCTATACGTAATCGAAGATCATTCTTCTGGTTCGCTTTTCACTTCGGCACCTAAACTATATAATAGTGGTATACTTACCATCAAATGTGATACTGATACCCGACACGCCTAATGATGTTTGACATGACGATTTTACGAGTATACCTTTGCAATATTGTACCTGTAACCTGAAAAAATATTGACTTCGACCTGCGTGGAAACAATGTGAACTCTCTAGCTGTACTAATAAGCCTCAAATTGAAAATCTCTGCAACAATGTTTGTTGAGTCGTTTTTATTGCCAGGTTAGTTAATGTCAGGCCCTAATGGAGGGTAATTAGTGACTATTCAGGCTGTAGCAGAGAAGGGTTACAATGTGGACATAGTGACAGGAAAGGTGATTGGGTCATTCACATAAATTAGGTTTACTTGATTGATGTCTCTCCTGTACAGTCAAGGGCATTAATATATATTGCATTAATATACATTTCTCCATACTGATCCCTTACAAATGTGACTATATATTAATGCACTCGACTGTACATACATACATACCTACCCACATATACGTACCGTGGACAGTTAGAGCTACTTATTAAGCCTATAAATATAATTTTATCAGCAAAACGAGGTAACAGCCGTAGGTACGTACTATATTTTCGTATCTCCGTATTATATTTACTTTCATATGCCGGCAGTGGGTACGAAAGTTCAACATTAATGTTTGTATTATTAGATCTGGAAGGGGTAGGAAGTTTATATGGGTCAGAAAAGGTCGCTATTAGTACCTATCTACTCGTAAAACCCTTCCTTCGCTAAAATACTATCTCCATGCACGTCTGCGGCAAGTTTGAGCCGTCGGTGAGTAGGTATGAAAGTGTATTTAATGGGAAAATATACCTTTACCCTATGCATACAAGTGCATTCGAATTTGCGAAATACTACTCTTAACCATCACCTTATCTAAAACGTCTCTACTTGGTCTCTACGTAACAACGGATGTTCTGCGTTCATTGCTCAGGAAATCTATAAAGGTGCGTTCAAACCAAAAGAGCATTCGCTGTTCTATCCCCCGTTTTCTACGAAATTAACCAACCACGTTTTGTGCAACGATCGAATTTCGTAGAGTGGGGGGTTAGAATAGCGAATGTTCGTTTGGTCTGAATGCACCTTTACTTATTAAACCTTCATAGACCTTTAAACAATCATCAGTCTCATCATTATTCCAGCCGGAAGACTTCCGTGGCTGGACAAAAGCCTCCCGCTAGGATCTCCACAACTAATAGATTTGTGATTTCCATTATGGAGTTTCGTTTGTTTTGTAAAGTAATAGCTTTCATTTTAATTAAATTCAAAACACACCAAATTTGAAATTTCTTGTTCTTAAAATAACGAGTTCCAAATGAAATGGTTTTTCGTTTAGGTAATACTTATTTTTAAAATCCTGATCAGAGTAGTACCTATTACAGGGATCTGATACCGGTTTTTTTCCCATACTAAAGAACTGTTTGAAACGGTTTTTTATTAAAATTATTAAGTAAGTTACAGCTTATTGATTTAAACTTTCACGATTATCACTTATATTTTTAAACGTCAGGATATAATTAAACGTAAGTTTACGCGATTAAGACCCGTTTGTCTGTAAAATATAAGTTACAACTTGGCAAAAAAAAGTAGAAATTAAAAAGTAGTCGTCCCTTTCAAATCAATATGCGTGAGAAAACGGGACGACACCTCAATGTTACCACTTTTTAATTTCTACTCTTTTTTGCCAGGCTGTAAGGTTGGGTAAGACGAAACGGTTTTTTTACTAGGTTAAGACAAATAGTCGTCGTTCATACCGTGCCAGAAGGACGACTTTTTGTACCCCATTAAAAAAAACCGTTTCATCTTACCCCACCTTAGCTTAATTCAAAAATACGATATTGTTAATTGCATATATATTTATAATATGAATATCGGTAGTCGATAAATGAGAAGTCCCTGTGACAGCTCTAAAATGCAACCATAATTCCGACCACTGGACATGACGAATCTATAAGGGTTCCGTTTTCCCCATTATGGCTTCAGAACCCTAAAAATAGTAGGTATTTGCTAATTATTAATGTTAAATTATTACTGGTTACATTTTTTAAAGTATTATGTATACCTATCACGTCACGTGTCTTCACATTCCGCAATCTGCAATAGGTTGGTAATTCAATTTATAATTTCAGAAAAAGAAAAACCGAAACCTGAGGATGACTTGTCGAACCATGATGAAATATTCTTGAAAAGTATTGTAGAAAGTCCAGATTTTGGGCGAAAAAGTGAGGTGAGTAGTGAATAGGTACGTAAGTGGTAATGGTTATGATATGACTTATGTTATGACTGTTATGACATTAACTGCAAATAAAAATAAGATAATTATTATTATAAGGTTGCACTTTACTAAGTTTGGTTTCCACATAATAGTTATATAAACCGACTCGGCAATAAAAATCGCCATAGAAATTTTAATTTATAGGGTCACCCAACCCATGTCACCTAAAATTTAATTTGCCGCAAGTGATTTCCATAAGAAAGCGGTAATTATCTTAATGTCGGCCCGAAGAATAAAAGAAAATTTATTTATTAACTTATTAATAGAAACTGGCTGAACATCGAAAAAAAATCTTACATAAGTTTAAATTTAGCACGGTTTTCTTTAAGTTAGTTTGCCAGACTATAAAATCCATCCATTTCTTAGTGCCAAGTTTGGCTTGTCATATTTTTAACAGTTACAAAATGGTTTATTTTGTAATTTATTTTCTAAATTTAGCTTGAGAGTAACTTTTAGTACTACGGAAACTCGAAAAGCAGAAAGTGCTGTAATCTGTACACTTGTAACCTGTAACTTGTAACTTTATAAAACGGGGCCCTGCCGGTGCTATACAGAAACATGGCAACATAAACATTTCTAACTGACAAGTCTCAATCTCGTGTACTATTTTATCTTATCTGTGTTCAGTTGTGTACTGTGGGGGAAGTGAAACGGCGGGTATGTTTTCCGCGTCTAACAGATTTCTTATGATTTATAGCGTAATATTTTCCTAATGACCGATAAATTAGTTAATTGACCACAGCTTTGCGTAATATTAGCAATTAAGTAATCCATTGACAGCACCTAATTACTTTTCATTCATTAAAACCAAGTGCCACGCCTACGTCGTTTGTTGTTTTCGTTGTTCCATTGTGAATCTTGTTGGATTTTTACGAAGTGTTAGTGTTAATATTGCAGCCCATCGAATCAGAGGAGGACCTGGTCGTAAAACCCGTATCGTTGGATAACGTAAACATAATACGGTCACTAAGCGAGTATCGTGGCAACAACATCAGAACTATTGAGCAAGCGGAACTCGCTATATTGCTATCCAGAATACATTTTAAGGTATGTTTAAACGCTGTATCGCTTCCAAACAATATTTTATTACCTCGATGCTATTTCGGCTTCGCTACTGATGAAGTGTTGATTGCGAGCGACTACTATAATATACTATGCCTAGTATACAGAGTATATAATTTCGGCTTAGCCTTTGTTGTGTTACTGGCTCACAGTCTAATAATTTAAATTGTAACTATAGCAGTATATGTACATTTAATTACCTGTATTGGTCAGTGAATAGTTAAAACTTTACAGGATCCATTTCCTTGATTAAAACAATTTACATGTTGTGTAGGAGCAAGTACTGTTATGTACTTTCTCCAAACCGGTTTTCTGCTCTTTTTCGGTCCTTGTTTTGATATTATAAATATCTATACAATGCTGGGTGCTCATAAATATCTGAACATTTACAGTGCAGTGAAACCTTCATAGTGACACTTCTGTTCAAATGTTGATGAGCACTATGCTCACTTTGAAGTATGAAGGCAAGTTACAACTCTGGTCCCATGTTTGAAATACTCTAATTTTATGTCAATTTTATTAGTTCCTATTTATTTCCAGGCTTTAATAGATGCTCATGATAAAATAGGTGCATTGTGGCTTCAAAGAGGATCTGGCATTGATGAGAAACTTGTTGTGAAACAAGATAAAGACACAGCCGAAGGTGCAGAAGCCAGTCCTGAGGAAAACGGAGACATGCCGGTTGAGACAGTGAAAGTTGTAGGCCTCAGAAAAGTGCCGGGGCAGCCTCTAGGATTAACGGTAATTAATTTATACTTTTTATTAACTATCAACCCAACTCCTCCTGCGGGTGTCGTAAGAGTCGACTAAGGGATTGAAGTGTCACTGACCATTCTACAAGATTGATGATGGGCAGCAGCGTCATCCTAGTGGACACATTACTGCGATCGCCAATCCGCTTGCCCAGTGTGGCGATTATGGGTATTTACCTCCAAATGCGTCTATACGCATAGTTAATAGGAGAGGCCTACGTCCAGCAGTGGATTAACATAGGCTGATGATGATGATGATGATGATGATGATGATGATGATGATGATGATGATGATTAACTATCAATATGTTTAAAATATGAATCATTGGATTAGGTCAAATTTGTTCAGCATGCCCTAAATATTGCTACTCTGTATTTAAATAGGTCATCATATTAGACAATTTATTGATATGGTAAAATCTACCTTACATGACATGTATACTCACATTATTTAAAAAAATAATCAAGCCAAAGACAAATACTCTTAATTATAGTCTTTTGTCAGCCCTTATGAACCTTGAGCTACAAACCCAAAACTCAAACAATGAACATCATTGTAGAGGCATTCAATTATATTGAAAAGTAAATAAATGTATTCATATTTATGCCCTTGACTGAACATAGAATTTAACCGTCTTAAATTTAAACCAAAAATGGTGAATCATTTTTACTTATCATTCTATAAAGATCATCACATTTTTGCACGTAACTTGTATTGATTATACTGTTTATATTTATGTCACATTGCATTAGAATGAGTCATATTGGGACAAGCATTATGCAGGTTGAATTGATTTGTGTAAGCTTCATTTACTAATTGGTACCTGGTATCATGAATAAATTAGATTACAGGTAATCTATTATTTTATGTTTAACAACAAAATAAGATTATAATTTTGACCTATTTTGTTCATTAAAATTTTTGATCTAATTAGAACTTTTACTTTCCTTTCAGGTCACAACAGATGAACATGGTCAACTCATAGTAGCTAGAATATTAGCCGGCAGCGCCGCAGCCAAACAAGCCTTACTCTCCATAGGTGATGTCCTTCTAGAAGTAGATGGAGTCCAAGTAGATACCGAGGAGCAGCTCAAAGAAGCAGTGTCTAAGCCTAATGACAGGGTCACCTTGAAAGTGGGACCCAACCTTAAGGAGAAAAGTTCCCAGTTAACAAATAAGCTTAGTGTGAGTAAAACCATTAAGGAGTGACCTGTTAATTGAGTTAGTAATTATCTCATTAGTTCCTGTTGCTAAGTCTCTGTGCCCATTAATCATTATGAGTATGATTTGCTGTCTTACTATTTAACAGCATATAGACAGAATTCATTTGAAATAAAAATATTCTGAATTATTTAATATGGGGCATTTATTTACCATGTAAATTTGATTTGTTGAGCACCCAATAACAAACTTACATGGTAAATAAATACCCTATTTTATGACGTAAGCTTAAAATCTTTTAAAAACATTATGCCACACCTATTTCTTAGTGTCTTGGCTCATGCATACTTGTTAATTTTTTTTTATTGAGAATTTCTATATAGTCTGGCTAGGATTTACGTAGATTTAAATTGATTACATAAATATCTATTACAGTGCTACATGAGAGCGCTGTTTGACTACAATCCGAAGGAGGATACATTATTACCATGTAAAGAAATTGGACTGGAATTTAAAAAGGGTGATATTTTACAAGTAAGTTACCTACTTTATTCAACTAGTAACACTAAGAATATAGATTGTTTGCATAGTATGGTAAGTACCATAGTATGGTATTTACCATACTTACCATACTATGCAAACAATCTATATTCTTAGTGTTACTAGTATAGTAAACAATTGCATTGATAATATTAATAACATTATAATCTTACTAATTCAATGAAACATAATTTCAGGTGTCAGACAGGAAAGATCCAAATTGGTGGCAAGCAAGTCATGTAGAAAACACAGATGTGGTGGGTCTGATACCCTCTCCAGAGTTAGAGGAAAGAAGAAAAGCTTATGTTCCGCCTGAAGCTGATTTTGTTCATAAAATTAGTATATGTGGAGCTAGGGTAAGTTGCATTTATACAACTCTAGTCATCTCATTGAAAAAAACGAACTACTGCATTGTGGATTCATATTTTCTTTGTTCCGGTTCGACGTGAACTTTTGTCCCACGTGCGCGTAACGCGCTAAAACAAGGTGCTTAGCCAAGTTGCCAATCGCTGGCGCTTAAACGTCAATCGTAAGCGAAAGGCAGCTAACTGTCTTCGTCGCACTAATATGCAAGAGTGACAGAGAGGGAAAACTACGATACGCTACCAAGCGATTGGCAACTTGGCTAAGCATCCTGTAATGTTGTTCGATTGTTTTAGAATTACTCGCTGGTTAGAAAATTAATTATTTCACACTTTTTCGTTTTTTACAGACTGTATTAACTAAAAACGAATCGTATAAACGTAAAGCATTTATTAGATTTTACTGGCCACACAACAAACTTACACGTGGCAGTAAGTATTACCACACAACGCAGTTTGATGCTTCATACGTCAATATCTTCAATAAGTGATTCGTTTTTTGTTCTCTTCGTAGTCTCCACTTTTACGTGTTAGGCCGCGGTCGTTTCGACCCGACATCGCACGCGGCGGGCGAAAACGACCTCTCCCGAGCATTTCCGAACACACCATTCGGACAAGCCGCTATCGGCCGCGGGCGGCGAGTCGAAACGACCGAGGGATAGCCCTCTCATACCGTCTTCTAAAACAAAAAACCGAACCGGTAGCCTTACGCTTTTCTCATCACATTCTCAGATATCAAAAAAGAAGAAAAAGTTCGTATACGAATCCAGATCATCGGTCCAACTGGAAGGCGCGGAGTTGGCGCTGTACGAAGAAGTGGCCCGCACGCCGCCCTTCCTGCGGCGCGTGCTCGCGCTCGTGGGCACGCGCGGCGTGGGCCGCCGCACGCTCAAGAACCGCATGCTGCAGGACCATCCCGACCGCTTCGGGGCGGTCGTGCCGCGTGAGTCACTTGCACAATAACCGGTCTAGTATACTAGCCCGCATCAGCTGGACCGCGCCCAGTTGGCGCTGAACGAGGAGGTGGCCACGTGAGTCACTTTACCTTTAGCCGCGTATCCCCTAGAGGCAGCCTCGGGTCGAGCGGCTGCCTCACTCCGAGCACAGTATAAAGACAAGTCCAGTAGTCACTCTCCGGCAGTGGCGACGCGAATGATACCTACTGCACAGGGTTGAACAAAATTAATTATTCGACTTGGTACAAAGGTACTATAGGTATAACTGTCAATATGTACAATGCCACATCATGACATTGCATCAGTATTGAATACTGATGATTATGAAAAATAATATTAAATATTATGTACCTTAGGTATCGATTAGTCTCATGCACAGAATCATTAAAACTAAAATATGTAACATCATGATAAATGAACAAGAAACTAATTATTAGTGAATTGTTTCGATATATTGTGTTGCAATGTAAGCAGTTATGCATTCTCATTTGTGTCGAGGCGGTAATGGCGGTAGACGCGGCTCGCACGGCGCGCGCTTTAAAAGGAATGTAAATAGACTAGGAGCTCGCTGACGTTAGTTGTAATGAATTAGATATATTTAATTGAACTACATTTTACATGAATGTAACGAGGTATATACCTACATATATATGATAATACCGTAATGTGTTCGGCACTGATGTCATTTTTTTAATTTTCTATCTCGAACGCAATACGACACAAAGCGCGCTGCGCGGCCGGCCGACCCCAACTGACTTATCCCAAATTATCCCAATTTGCATGTACTCGCTGCGTGCGTGTAGTGCGCCTGTGTGCGTGGCCGCGCGGCGTTCATTTGTTAGAAGAGTAATTACTGGTGTATACTGTGCTCCGAGGCTGCGCAAGTGGAGACGCTGCCTCAACCTGAGGCACGCCGCGACGCGAGACATTCGTCGCCGCGAGCCGAGCCATATTTTGTCGGTCTCTGTGCCGTGCTCAAAGGCGCCTCAGTCCGAGCCGTGTGTTTAGTGGAGATGGTCGCTCGTGAGGCAACAGCTACGGATCAAGCTGAAGCGACACACCTCAAGCTGATCCGTAGTTGTTGCCTCAGAGCGAGCAGCCTCAAACTGAGGCTGTTTGCTTCAAGTCGAGGCCGCTCGACCCGAGGCTGCCTCTAGTGGATACGAAGCTTTTTGACAGCCACAGTCAGTTATAGATGACGCCGGAAAGTCTTGCCACGGACACCGACGACAGCTACAGCGGTCCACGTCGCCGATACAATAGCAACTTACGCGGTAAATCGTAAAAATCAATTTCGCTTAAATAATCGTGTACGTGTGGCGTCTGGAGGTCGGCATATTGTTTCACCGTCTGGCTGTCAAATGGTTAAACAAAAACCGGTCCTACGCGAGCCCGGATCATCAGCTGGAAACAGCAGAGCTGGCACTGTAGGCGGGAGGAGATGGCTGGCACGCCGTCAATTCAAATGTTCTCACTCAAGCGCATGCCACTCAAGCCACGATCGCGAACACGATTTGGAGCTGTGGTGCCACATGTGTATACCGCTAATGCTCGACTCGGTGAAACATTGTGTCCCTTATCTGCCCAGTATTGGATATTTGTTCCCACACCTGTCGACCCTATACTATCAATCTAGGTACAATCTCCAGATAAAACTATCACTTTCCTCTTCTCCAGGCATATAAAACAAAAGGACATCTAACATTTAGCATATTTTATTTGGGGATGGTGAAATAGGCCCATAGTGAACCAGCAACAAAACTCTGGTTCAATCTACTCTCATGATCTTACTGATATACAAACAAATTAGAACTTAATAGAATATGGCTTAACTTAAATACTGAGTGAGGACCTGGGCTGCTTTGAGGCTGTGATGTACTGTGAATCACTCCCTCTAATTCCTTACAAAAAAAAGCAACTTCAGTAATCGAAAGTTTAACTTGAAAATATTGAAATATTTTCTTCGGTTACCGCAATGATTATCTTACTCGTAAAATAAGCGATCTAAACGGATTAAATCGCGTATATCGCGCCCGTAGACCACGAACCCTATAGTACAGTGTTCGAAACGTCAGGATGAAATTATTTTTAATTAATATACTCGATTTGATCCGTTTTAAATAGTATCATTTCATGAAAATATTGATTTCCAGATACATCCCGGCCACCGCGGCCGCTAGAGGAGAACGGCACGTCGTACTGGTTCGTGTCGCGCGAGGAGATGGAGCGAGATGCACACGCGGGCCGCTTCCTGGAGTACGGCGAGCACAATGGACACCTGTATGGGACGCATTTGGACTCCATCAGGGCTGTCATTAAAGAAGGTAAACATTTGTCACAACAGTTAGAAGAAATGTCGAACTGCGACGAGAAGAAACGCGACGCGATTTTATAAGAGAAGTTGAAGAGGGGTTTAAAGGTTACCGACTAGTGGACGCCTACCTTAATAAATACGTGTCAAGATTCGCTTACTACAAACAACCAAAAAAATCGAAGCTACAGGCTTATGAAAGGGTGGCTTGCACTAAATCGTCAGTCAAAGTTAAATTGTTCGCTAAAATGTGTCGTATGAAAAGTTTGTAATGTTAATCGGCCTGTTAACCTTCGGTATGTCGCGACTGCTGAAATTACAATATGGCTTTGTGCCGGATCCGCGTTCCGGCATCACATCATCAGCCTATCTCAGTCCACTGCACGCCATAGGCCTCTCCCTATGCATATAGACGCATTAGGAGGCAAATGGCCACAATCGTCACGCTGGGCAAGCGGATTGGCGATCGCAGCAATATGTCCACTACGATGACGCTGCTGCCCATCATCAATCAAATCAAAGAATGTTCAGTGACACTTCAATCCCTTAGTCGACGGTCTTACGATACCCGCGCGAAGAGTTTTGGTTATGTTATATTAAGGAGGGACGTTCGACCGGACTCGAGCGGGCTGTCGAACATCCACTGTGCTCATTCACCCCATTTTCCTGTGCTGGAGCAGCAGGTTAATGTTCCGGTAGCGTTCCCCCATTACTTCCATCTAGCCTCCCAATTTGCATAACCGCAGAACGTCTCTGAGGTCGACCTCCCTGAGTTCCTTCTCCTCCAGCCTATCCCTGCTCAACACACCATATCGTGGGTTGACAAACAAAACTCACTAAGTAACAAATGCCTACTTGAAATAAAGCTCGATTCCAGTACTGACATAAGAGGTCGCTACTAGTAGTGACAGTTTTTATAGTGACTTTTGGTTGACAGCCCGCGACATCTCGCCGCTGCGTATATGATGCATTCCGCAAGAGTTGGGCTGGTGATAAATGTATTCCTGCTTCCATCACGGCTACCGGCCCGTTCCGTTAAGGTTAAGTGAAAACTAGGGATCGGGATTATGGGTGCAAAACTTTAACAAAACTTCAAAACTGACAAATAGGAAAAGTTTATCCAAGAAAAATACGAATATTATTGAATAATATGATTGAAACTGTATTACGGAATCTTGAACTTACAATGTTTGGGTGTGTATATATGCATATTTTATGGATGTATGTGGTCTTTCATGTCCACTTGACAAGTTTTGTTAAAGTTTTGCACATAGTTCCGATACCTAGTGATAACGTTGAGTTGGTAAGGTAAGGTTCGGTTCCAGGCAAGATGTGCGTGCTGGACTGCGCGCCGGCGTCGCTGAAGCTGCTGCACAACAGCAGTGAGTTCCTGCCGTACGTCGTGCTCCTCGCCGCTCCCGGCATCGAACAACTGCGCAATCTCACCTTCGCCTCCAACCGCAACCTCACCGTATGTACTACCATGGTTCATAACGCTGCCCTATTCCTGTCCTCACCTACCTAAATACTTAAATTTCGAGGACTTTTCTCTATCACTCCAACGAAGACGTCATTAGAGTGAAAGAGACAAATCCTCGAAATTCGCGTATTTCGAAGTACGCGTTAGGAGCATTCCATGGGCTGTTCCGTACAAACGCGTGTATATTTCGATAATTTGAGTTTTCTTGCGAGTTATTAGTTATTACATATATTTTTGAGACTTTTTTGACTCCTCTAGTCACGAAAGAGGACTTTGATAAACTCATTGTTCGTACGGGACATCGGTGGACTTTTTCGTGGAATGCACCGTTAGGGCCGCTGATTGATGCGTAGCCAAGTTGCCAATTGCTAACGCTCAAGCGTATCGTAGTTTTCACTCTCTGTCGCTCTTTCTTATTAGTGCAAAAAAGATGATAGATGCTTTTGGTTCACGTTTGAGCGTTGCCGATTGGCAACTTGGCTACTCACCCTGGAATGTGTCACGTTATGAGGCTGCTCCACACGGAAAGACCGTCGTGTGTTGGATGGCTCACTAGAAAGGGCTGGGTTTGAAACTTGAAACCATAGTGTATCCAAGTTTCTGCGCTGAGATAAAGCGCTATATTTATAGCTTGCTATAGTTAGTTCTTGAAAATAATTTAAAAAACTGGCCAAGTGCGAGTCAGACTGGCGCACGAGAGTTCCGTGCTGTTATCAATACATATATCATAAATTCACAAAAAATCACATTTGTTGTATGGTCGTCCCCTTAAATCTGTTATATCCTACATTTTAGTATGTGTTGATACAGCGGTAACAGAAATACAGCATCCGTGATTTTTTATACTATATATTAATAGGGTCCCGTTTATCCTTTGGGTACGGAACCCTACAAGCATTTTATGTATGGATATCGATTCACTCACGAAGATACGCGGATTTATCGAAACAACGATAATGAAATAACATGACAATAAGAACCAAAGCAAGCATCTTCATAAGTGAAAACATCTATAGAAAGTATAAATTGCCATAGTGTAGAATATTTGAAGCCCTTTGATTTCAGCTAATGTCATGTTTTAGAAATTAGATTTATTATCTAGATATGCTATTTCAATGCCTGTCATTAAATAGATTATTGGAATGTTAAAATAAGCCTAACCTTTTGAACACTGTATATTATTCTTTTTTTATTAATTGTTCTTAGACCTGTTACGTTATCAAAACGATTACTTATTTAAATGATGACAGTGTTTCAGTCCCATATGATCTAATCACTGCAGATTAGCAAAAAAATATGAAAATCATACTTCAAAAGGTTATGACTTATTTCCCCCTTAGTTTATAAATTATGAATTTATTATTTGAAATCCTTTTCGCTCAATTGCACAAACGTTCAATAGATTCATATAGAAAATTGTATGGGATGTTTTATTTTTTATTTCATAGTACTTGTCAGTAAATGTTGAGCAAAGTATACAGGGTGTTTACCGACAAACTTTGAAAGTGTATTTCGGACTACATTTTGAGTTTTAAGAGATAGACATGTTTTTCATAAAAATCCAATAATTACATGTGTCCTATAATATTTTTTACTTCTTTTGGCATCAAAATGCATAGGTGAAGTCTGTCGGTATAGTAATTACGACCCTGTAGATAGAACAGGGTGTAGTAGGTAAAGAACGTTTGTACAATGGTGCATACATGGTCGCATGTAAGTGTTGACAAGTCCCCGTGTTGTGGCATGTGTATTGTATTGTGTAGTTCGACCGGCAGAGCTCCATCCGCTTTAGCTCGCGGCGCGCGCGCACGCTAGAGTCCCTCGCTTCGCTCTATGAGGTAAGTTTTTTATTTTATGATTAACCCTTTTATAACCGAAAATAAAAAAATTAAAGTTTAAATTGGAAATAAAAATAAAAGAATACCAAAGTAGGATCGTGATCGCCTGTGATAATTGTACTAACTTACTAAATGAATGTAAAATATATGTAATATATCTGATTTGTAACGACAGCTACAAAAAAATATTTGAGACAAATAATAAAAAGTCTGCCAAAATCTCTGTGACATATAATAGGGATGAGGACTACAATTAAAATAAGTTAATAAAGTAAAATGATACACGAAGAAATTATTACTAAAATGTAAATTGCAGTAATATTTGTACAGAACTTCTATTTAATTCATTGGAAAGAAACAGTAGGTCATTTAGCAGTATACAAACGTGACGTAAAAATCAAGCATAATATTGTATCAAATCAACATTTAAACAGTCGTTAAATAATACGTTCTATCCCTACGAGAAAATAATAGAAATAGAAAAAACTTTATTCGTAGCACACACAAAATACAGAGACGAAAAAATAAATATTATACAAATAAGAACGTGTAGGCTACGAAATGGCCTCATCTCAGCATTTTGCTGGCGAGTGCCAGCGCTGGTCTTCCGATGAGGCCAATGTAAAAATAATGTATTTGCGACAAGATAACGAGGTCTACTATTGAATAACATTTATAAAACCTTATCTGTCAGAAGGAGAATTGCTTGGACAATGTCCGCCATGACTCCTTTAGGTGTTGCTGACGTGGTAGGCTGGACAACACACTACACGTTTAGGAGTGTTTGGCGTTTAAAAGGTTAAAATGCTAACAAATAGTTATATCTCCGCATGTACTAAAAGATAGGTAGACGTCATTTCTTATTAAATTCCGTGTTTTACGTGCATGTCCTATTTTCGGATTGATCCTTATTGATTTTAATACCTTTTATTAAATAATGGACAATGAACAAAGTACGCAAAATATTACCGAGAATAAAATTTAAATTAATTATAAATAAATATAAATAATTTATTTTACAGTGAAATGTCAGCCCATTGTTTTTTTTTCAACGTGCGCACTATGCGGACAGTATCTTTATTTATATACATATGATCGAAACAAGTGACTGGCCTGACTTATATTATGTTCTAATCTATTGTGTTGTGTTACAATACATATGTAGTTATAGATATATTATGTTATGTGTGTAGTATCTTATAGTTATGGTGTATGTTTAATAGTTAATACCAACTACATATTTAATATTTTAACTTTTACTTAAAATGCCCTCACTAGTCATTACAAATAGTGCCACGAGCATTTTATTAGAAAGTACTTTTGACACAACAGCGTATAAGTCAATCTAGGATATATTCATTGTTTAAGTGCAGAGACTTATAGGCAATAGATTAATTAATGACTCCCTACTAAAACAACACAACAGCAACAGCTACTAAACAACTATTTCCTTCGTCAAATGTTGTGTCAACAGTACTTTTGAATCCCTTTCTGATTCCGGTTTGATAATACCATCGCCTCGTTAAACCTGATTTCCTGATCTAAGTTTTCTTTGAAACCACACATAAAACAATCCGTAACTCTCATCACATGAACAGGAAGAAGACATGAAGCAGACGCTAGAAGAGAGCGCGCGGATACAGCGGCAGAACGAAAAGTACATCGACCTCGTGATCACCAACCACAACAACGACACCACGTACTCGCGTCTCATGGACGCGCTACACTCGCTCTCCACCGACCACCAGTGGGTGCCCGTCAGCTGGATCTACTAATTATACTGCCAATTTCGCCTACGTACAAATCGTACAATGATCGGCCGCTAAGAAGTCAATCCTGGCAGCTGTCAGTTCAATACATCTGTCAACAACGTTGACATCATAGCGGCCGAGCACTCTGGCATAGCGTTACCAGCGGTCCTGGCACAAATAATAAGAATTGACAATAGATCGTGAGCTTCTGTCACACAACAATTGGGTTGCAGCCAGTGAGAGCCCGATATCTCAAGTCTCAACTCCCTCTCACTCTCATACCTATAGCGCTGTCGCGAAATTGTATTCTAGCGGAATAGGAAGCCGTTTTACTAAAGGCCACGAAAGTGTGATATAAGCGGAAGTATCTTAATTTTTGTTAGAAATCGCCACTACTTAAAACTCAAATCGAAAAATGTCGCTAGACGCTTAGCAAGGGATGACGTTTTCGTTCACCATGCAGCATACTTCTATTGCTTCTAGTTTAACTTTGTATCACCCACGATGCGCCTTATAAATGCGCTGAGCGCAACACTTCAAGGCCGTCTTTTTACAAGGGGTTATCTGTCTTAAAATAAGAACCATACAAAAATTAATCGTATTGAAAACACACTGATAATCCAACTGTCTAAAATGCGAGAATGTCTTAACTTATGTTACTACCATTAGTATCATCACCCACATTTCTCTTAGCTGCAGAATTGCTTAAATACTCTAGGATTGATAATTTAAACTTTATTCTGTAGCTTACTTAACAGTACCACAAGGTCTTCCGCTTTAATTATATGGTTCCCTTTATATCCCAACGTTCACTTTATGTTGAGCCATGCCTAACATAGTTTAGACCTCAATTAATGGTGTAATGGGAACTAGTAAAATGAATATTCTTGCTTTTAATATATTTTTTATTCAATAATCTATGCTTTCTAGTGCTGAAATGGAATAGTCTAAAATGAATTTGTATTAGACTAAGTTGTACCTACATCACAGGTTGTATGTAGATTCTTTCTCATTATTATAATAAGAATGAAATCTCGATTTTTTTATTATGTCGTAATAAGAAATATTATCTATCTGTAATTATACACTTGTATATTCTTTTTCCATGAAAAATGTACCAGTATTCTGTAAAACTGTATTATTTTATTGAATATATGATATATTTTACCATTCAATATGTGGGTATAAATACCATACTATAAATTCTTGGAAAAAGAAGATTCTAATAAATTTGCTCTGCATGCCAGGTGCAGGTTTAAATAACGTATTTTAAGATTAAGGTGGCTAAATAAACTGTCACCTATTTGTGCCACAACCTTCAGAATCTAAAATTAATAAGATAAAGTCATTCCAGTGATCTTTTCTCTCTCTCTACTAACACGCAATGTTACCACTTAAAATACGCTGCTGTTCATCTAAACATGCTACTCACAGTTTTTCTTTCGTAGCCTTACCATTGAAAGTGTTCAAAATTAAATGTCCCACCTAACAATCATGTTTTAATATTTGTTCTCAAAACGAGATATCTTAAGTCTAGACGTAGTTTAAATTCTAATTTACAATGCTCTAATAATAAGTTTCGCATAAATATGCATTTAGTATTTCTGCTTTAAACACGTTCTAAGTATTTATCAAGTATTCATCGAGTTAGAACTAATATTTTACAAAGACAACATCACAAGACAAGTTCACAGAATGTTTATCAAGATATGTGTATTATGTGACTTTGATATAAAGCGAGCCTAATTTGAGAAATAAGGTCTAATTTGAAGAAATGATGAGGAGTTTTATTGGCGCGTTGTTCTTAACTTTTTTTGTGTTATGGCAGCTCATAAAATAGAGTAAGGCAACGCGTCCACTTCTACCTAGTTTGAATGCGGCCTAGCAGGAGTTTTACAATAATTTGTACCTACTTTTATATCACATACTTAAATATAAGCTTTTTTTAAACTAGCTGATACTTCATTTAGAATCTCACATTCCGTCCATTTATGTTTTGTTATTTAGCTATAAATTTTATTGTATCAAGATTTATTCAATATACAGTATGTAATTGCTTTGCTTGTTTTATTTTATTGGCTGGTCAATAAAAGAGAAGCTGCATTTTATTATGTTTTATTGAATGTATTCGAAACCAGTTGGTGATATTGTACATCTATCTATAATATGTATATAACATACACTATAGAACTTGGAAATCGCGCAAGGTTGTTGAAACAGTCGTGCCGTAAAAATGTACTTTGAGATATTTAGATAACATTAGAAACGTCATAGCTTGTAGCTACCACGTACGCTTTGGTTCATATCACTTTTATTACCGCAACCGGCGCAGCCTTTCACATAATACGCAAAATATTTTATTTGATAACGGGGACGGGTTACGGGGAAAGTAATGTTGACCACGCCGTGTAATGCCGCGGCCACGACGTTGGTCTAAGGCGACTGGCTTAGCGGAAAACCATACGTGCGAGAGGCATCCCGCTCCAACTCATGGTCTCTCGCCGCTGGTCGCCTTAGACCAATGTCGTGGCCGGGCCTTAGGCACTGGTCTCACCCCGAGCTATACCAGTAATTGGAGTTCGAGGCCAAAGAAACTACGAAAATATTGCCAAAACAATGAAATGTTCTTACAATAGTAAATCCTTATTTTCGAAAAACAGAAGTTGAGATACCTTATATATTGGTAATTTTAATTCTATAATTTACAGAAACAATACATGATTTACTTATTTTCACGTAAATATAAGATATTATATTAAAAACTTAATTATCCGCAATTATTAGTAACAATCTTGGTATTGCGCTGGTATCACCTCAGGTGGTAATAACATTTGGCACAGCAATTTAACTACACATAAATTAAAACCCTATTTCTGTATTAGTTTAGAAAATTGAAGATTAATAATTTGTAGAGTGCTTTATGTTCACATTTCGTATTCGTAAAATTCCTTTGACCTAAAATTTATTTGGCAGTGCTATAGTTCTCCATCTAAATTATCATACAGATCTAACGTTTTGTTTTCTTCCGTAGCTTGTTAACAAGGCGACCCTCTTGGTCCAGCCATGTTTAGCTTCGCCATACACCCCATCGTCAAAAAACTAAATTCCAAATTAAATATATTGGTTGAATTCTTTCACAATGATACAAAATCATATTTTCTGGATCTACTCATGATACAGCCAAGTTTTACTATGGGAGCATCTTTGAAAAAGTTAGCACAAAATCTACATCTCCATACATATTGTGAAACCAGGGTCGCGTTTTATAAAGTTACAATTTACAATTTCGCTGTTTGCCTCTCTTTCTGGCCAATATGTGCGTGCGTTAGAGAGGCAAACAGCGAAATTGTAAATTGTAACTTTATAAAACGCGACCCAGCTGTCGCTAGATACAATCGAGTTGTCATTAATATGTATGTACAAAAAATAAAAAAACATTGATGGTTGGAATTGCAACACTTTTAAATGTGTATATTAAACAAAAAGGTGTACAAACATTACAGGGGTATGTAATGTTTTTATTAGGAATTATTTTAAATATATAAATTAAATGATAAAAAGGTTGTCGAAACCTGAAAACTTTATTTGACAATGACATAAGAGAGTTTGACAGATTTGACAGTAACGCATCTGTCGTAGTTTCTTTGGCCTCAAACTCCAATTTGTGGTTTAGTAAGCTATGAACTATCGGCTATAAACACGAACAAAAGATACGCAGTCCCGTGTTAATAAAAGAGACACTGCGATACTGGCCCGGCGGTGATAGCTGATCGAGTATCGCGTGTTTCTTTTATTTACACAGGAGTTCATATCTTCTGTTCGTGTTTATGGCCGATAGTTCATAGCTTAGTACCTCGCGGTGATACCAGTGTTTAAGCCCTGAGTGGCGCGTCCGGCGGGGCGGGCAGCGGCGCGTCGAGCGGTTAAGGGATTCTGACAGCGTTCACTCAAGCCACGCGCATACGTTTGCATTTGTTTAACATGGACGCCCCACTCGAGCGTCTACTCAGGCCTTAGACTTTATTACCAAGTCTACGCGTTGGTCGGTCTAGACACGTTCTTGTGCTGCCTAGCGGACAGTTTGAAGATGTTGGGGTCGATGTGGTTGAGGCTAGTCTCGGAAGCTGACGCGGCGGCGGGCTCTGCGTCTATTTTCTCCAGTAGATGCGGCGCCAGCAGAAGAAACAGTTGCTGAAAAGTTGACGATAGGTACTTATTAGAGAACATCGTGTTTTGCATCCCTATTATTTTGCAGACAACTGCTTTCGATTTAGAAAGCGTAGCGTAGGGGCGGGTTAAAACCTACCGGCTCGGCCAAGGACACGAGAGAATTGTGGCGGTCGCCACGCGTAACGGGCGCTGGTTAGATGGGAACACACGCAATGATTAGGAAAAACGCTTGCCGCGCCGCAATGAGGGTTTTTGATACTTTTTCTGCCGCTATGGGGAGGTGAGATGGCAGCACTGAGCCGACCGTATAACGAACTGTCAAAATAAATACGCGCATTTAATTTTCAACATATTTATAGGTTTATTTATTCTGAAAACCATTACTTTAGTCATATTGTTACCTAAAATAAATAAATAAAATAGTTCCAAGTCAATACTCATGAAATTAACAAAGTTATAGTAATTATTTTGAATACCAGTGACTTTGAGCGCCTGTTTTAGAGTTCAATCTTCAGTTCGACGACCATGTATTAGTCGTAATCCATTACAAAATCAATTCTCTTCCAAATAAAATAGAATTTCAATATTTTAGGCCCAAGTGCCTGTGAATAGTATGAATCTGACAGCTGTCGAGACCAGGTGCGTACGAAGCGCCGCCTGGTGGCAGAAAAATTATCGAAAACCCTCATTCGCGCTTGTCCGTGGCCGAGCCGTGCCACTGACGTACCTACACTTAACCCCCATTATAAGTAGTTTAATAGATTAACGTCGTAACTCGATGTGCAAACTAGTAACAAAATGGATCAGCCTCACTAAACCTACTTTAGAACTTTCGTAGGTAATTAGACCGCCTAGCATATCAGATATTATGTGCAATCTTATTTTGCGGCCGCGGTGCTATACGATGTTGTCAGTCAACCAATTGGAACCCTAGACCACTTGGGAAATATCACGTTGATCTTACAAAACTGGTTTCTTACTACATGTCATTTTCACATTTTTCTACTGTGGTCTAGAACTAGTGCTACGCTCATAGCCGATCCCGTGATTTTTCCGCTTTACTTATAGCGAAAATGGGCCTCCCACAGAGGAGGACCATTCCTCCCCTCGGGAGTTCGCGGCGCTCAATATGCTAGGATTCCAATTGGTGGAGTGGCAAATTTGACATTTTTACTGACCTCAGCCCAAGGAATGGGCGGCAATCCAGCAAAGGCGGCTTGCCAGCCTGGCAGGCCGAAGTGCACCAACGCCATCCTGAAGTACTGCGTGAACGAGTCAGCGAGCCAACCCCAGGAGCCCGAGCGCGTGCCGAGCCATACGGACCAAGACCCTCCCGTGTACACCAAGCATACCTGGACAAGTTAATCCCGTATTAGGATAGACCAGGGGGCTATCACGAACCATTGAGATTGTGCAATCCATCGAAAGAAATCAAATTAGTTTCAAGCAAAAGAATGACCAATAGGCTATCGATCGAACGAAAGAAATGGGCACCCATGGGTCACCAAACCGCGGCTCCTTCTAGACACGACTATGACTCTACAAAAATGTTTAATCCATGTAATTTTATTAGATTGCAACGTTCGGAAACTAAGGCATATTATAAAACGTCCCAGTCCCAGCCCCTAAATTTCGCTTAGACTAAAATGAAAAGCGCAAAGTCAAAACTGAATTTGAACCTTATATGCACTAACGTATAGGTCTATATTGCTCTGCGGACCGTGACTTTTATATCGGTCTTTGGCGTTGAAGCTGCGGTGCCGATACATCAGCCATATTGGGGTCTAAATGTTAATTCATTCATCATCATGTGATCATCGTCATCATCATTTCAGCCTCTCATTTAACATTTTGACTCTACTCTAGAACCGGCTCTGTTAACCTACCGATAATATAATACAAGAAAAAAAATCCAGTTCTTTTAACATAATCGTTTTTAAGTATCTCAACATTAAGCCTAGCCGTCGGTCGGTAGTTTTTTTTCTCTCAGAATCTCTAGTATATTTTAGGTGCTAAGTACCTACTTATCACAAGAAATACCTTGATCGAGCTATCTATGATTCTCAATCTTGGGTCTAATTTGGTTACCCTACATTTTTTGAATTGTCGCCTTTTTCTACTGAGTGGTATAACGACTTCCAGTTCTGAAACTTGAACTAATAAAAAATATCCTAAGGGGCTTGTTCATTTTGCTCCCCAAAACCTCACTGGCAGCGGAAATGTACTTATTTTTTGCCACCCTGTATAGTAAACAAATACTATAAGTACCTACCTACCGCGCTTCTGAAGGTCTTACCTTACCGATTGTTCGACAAGAATCCAATTCGAAAACTTTACTCTTGGTATTGAGAACAGGCCGTGGTCCCGTATTCGGTCGAGTAAAAGAAAAATCCAGAAGGTCTTTCAAAGCAGGTGACAAAATTAGTTCACTCAAGGAGTTCACTCGAATGGAACCCACGGGCAATACCTGATCAGCTGAAATAAAAAAAACTTCAAAATGCAATACAAACTAATGGACTGGTATAATATGTTTCATGAATAAACTTGAAGACCTAACCCGAATACTTGTAGTGCCAAGTGAGCAAAAATCCATCACTTGAAGCATAGAAATTCCGAAGATCTTCGGGTAACACGGCCGAATGACGTTGCTCCCAAGTCGAGAGTGCAACGCGATCGCAAGGAATCCGACGTTCTACATTTACATTGCAAATACGAGGATCAGACTCTGAAATTAGTAATATACTTAAAATTTAATTGTGGTCGAATATTATATTATATTGTATCAAAACATTTTTTTAAATAGAGACAAACTGGAGCTAGCTTCGTAAAACAGAAACACGTGTGTTTGACATTGACAGGCATAAATGTATCCGGGCACTTGTCAATCTAACCTGCATACTGAAATTTAAAATTTACTATTATTTATTGTTTTAAGGAGCAATTAAGTACCATGGCTAATGTTAGCGCCGGTGTTTGTGTTATCAAAGAAGAATTCATTGTTAAAAGGCCCGAGAAAGTAGAACAAACTGAAAAAGATTCTTGTGAAAAACGCAAACTAAGCGGACTAATTGACAGCGAAGATGTAGATATCAAGAAGGCCAAAATTGAAGATAATGTAGTACAAAAACCAAGGGAAAGGAAAAGAGGGCAAAACAAAGCAAGGCCAAAGACATACCAGGAGGATAAACAAACTAAGCCCTGCCCAAGCATCACTAACGTTAAGTCTGCGTCTGAATTACAACCCTGCAAGTATAACAACTGTAAATATATTCACAACCCACTGGATTATTTTAAGATTAAACCTAAAGATTTAGGAGACCAATGTCACTTGTTTGAGCTTCGTGGTGAGTGCCCTCGAGGCATCTCCTGCAGGTATGGGTCAAGTCATCTTACGCCAGAAGGGTATAATGTGGTTAATGAAATAAAAACCAAGGAATGGAAAGATGACACAAAGAATACACTTCAAAATAATCTTCAAATAAGCTTGCAAAAGAGAAACTACAACTTTGATCTTTCTGAAAAACTTGTGAAAGTTTTGGACAAAAGAAAAGTGGACACAAAACCCTTGTTGGATGAGTCTACACAAGATCAAAATACCATTAAGAAAGATGGTAACAGTGGAGCTATCACTGATGAAGACTTAGTCAAACTTTTACCAAGAGAAAAAAAGACTATTGACTGGCAGGATAAACTATATCTCAGTCCTCTTACAACTGTTGGGAATCTACCATTTAGAAGAATATGTAAGCAATATGGTGCAGATATAACATGTGGAGAGATGGCACTGTGTGAGTCTCTCCTTAAAGGGATGAAGCAAGAGTGGGCTCTAGTCAAAAGACATGAGTCCGAGGACTTGTTTGGGGCACAAATATGTGGAACAAATGTTTGGCAAATAACAAAAGTAGCTCAGTTACTTCAAGAAAACACAGAGCTAGATTTCATAGATTTAAATTTAGGTTGTCCTATAGATTTAATTTATAAGAAAGGTGGTGGCAGTGGAATGATGCATAGATTGCCAACATTGGAAGCTTCAGTTACATGTGCCTCTAAGCTATTAAGCATACCATTTACTGCCAAAATTAGAACAGGGGTCTATCAAGAAAAGAAAATTGCTCATACAATTGTTCCAAAATTGGCTGAATGTGGTGCCTCCCTTATAACATTGCATGGAAGGTCCAGAGAAGCGAGGTACACAAGATCAGCTGACTGGGAGTATATTGAGACTTGTGCTCAAGCTGCTAAGCCTTGCCCAGTCTTTGGTAATGGTGATATCATGAGCTATGAAGATTATATACAAAGAAGAGAAATTGCTCCTACTGTTAAAGGTGTAATGATTGGACGGGGAGCTCTGATCAAGCCTTGGATATTTACAGAAATTAAAGAACAAAAGCTTTGGGATATCAGTAGTAATGAAAGATTTGATATTATAAAGAAATACACAAACTTTGGTCTTGAACACTGGGGTTCTGACACCCAGGGTGTGGAAAATACTCGGAGATTCCTTCTTGAATGGCTCTCGTTTTTATACCGGTATGTGCCAGTAGGACTTCTTGAAAGACCACCACAAAAAATAAATGAAAGGCCTCCAATTTATTGTGGTAGAAATGATTTGGAAACTCTCATGGCTTCAGGAAGTTGCCAAGATTGGATTAAAATTAGTGAAATGCTCTTAGGACCTGTACCCGATGGGTTCCAATTTGTACCAAAGCATAAAACAAATTCTTATTAGAATTTTACATTTATATTATTTACTAGATTACCTACGTAGTTATTATAATTATGTACAAATAAACGCTATCACTAAAACTATTGCTTTACTAACCCAAAAGTTTAGTTACACCCAATGTGATATTCTCATAAAATGAATCTTCTGAAACTAAATCAACACAAAAACTCATTTTATAATATGAAAAATCGTAAACTGTTTCTATTAATTATTTCAGATAAATGTATAGCATTGTTTGTGCAAATGAGTATGAGACTGTAGTATGGTAATGGTGAAGTCAACAAAATAATAACCATGGAAACGTTTTTTTAGCTTAGCAAACCATGGCCGGCTGCCCTACCGTGAAAAACGAAATTCGTAAATTTCGAGGATTTGTCTCTTTCTCTCTAATGACGCCTTCGTTTGAGTAAAAGAGAAAAGTCCTCAAAATTTACGAATTTCGATTTTCGCGGTAGTAGGCCTGACCATGGCACTAAATATTATTTGACGCTCCCAGAATTTGGTAAACCGACTTGTCAAATTTGCCCAAATGTCACCTTGATGGTCAAGCTGTCGATAGCTCCATGGTCGCACTATTGGATATTGGCTTGGTCATGGCTTGGTCAAGTGTAATGTGAAAAATCATGACATCCAATGCCGAAATATCATCGATCGCTCGCTATCCCTACAGCAGTATAATATATAACTTTTTCATCACACTTGCTGTCTAAGCGCGTCATTGCTTGCGTGCGTAGCGGGAGTAATAGAAAAGTGAAATTCCCTAGGGAGTAATAGAAATGTCAGACTCAGTACGTCATTTAATAATATTATGTCTTAAAATATTTTTTCGTCGGCATGTGTGATGAAAAACATTGTATGCATCACGGTCGGTAAGCGGAATACTAACTCGAGCTCGAGTCATAGAAGCCCTCCGCCTGACGGCGTCGGGCTTCTAACACTCTCGTTAGTAATTCCATACTAAATATTATATTCTATATAGTAAATATTAGTATATTGTGCATCAAGGGTACCTCCTTGATGCACAATCACAATATACTAATATTTATAGTATTTTATTATTTGCATCTTACGGTATATTAATTTGACATTATTTGTGTCAAGATTTGTTATCGCTACGTGTGTGACAGCCTTTAGATTTATTAGGTAGCAATACTCTTTCTTTTGTCACTGTCACTGCAGAGCAGCTCAGTATGACAGTATTTATATCATTTAACTGCTTTGTTTATTAATTATTTATTGCTGTATTTTAAATTAGAGCATGTTTAAAAAGTATGTTTACATAATTACAAACTAGGAATATATAGAATACAATCGGTGGATCAGCCATATACGCTGTTAATCGTGAGACATTTATTAAAACATGGGAAGGGGAAAGGTTATAAGTAATGAAGTGCGTAATGTTTTATACAAAGTTTTGACTTACTTTGAAATGGAAAAAAGAAACAAATATATTTTATTACCTTTACATCGAGCCTTGAAACGTACAGCTATAGCCACAGGCGTACCCGAACGCACAATTAGAAGTATAAAAAAAGAAGCATTAAAAATCAAAGCCGCCTCCTTAGCTGATGGATCCTCAGATACTGACACAATTAATTTCGCAGCAATACCCAGAAAAAGAAAAAGCCCCAAGAAGAGATTAGATATAGATGAAGTTATGATAAATGGAATAAGAAAAATCATTCACAGATTTCAAACAGAAAAAAGAAGTTTTAACTGTTAAAAAAATACTAATTGCTGCCAGAAATGAGTACAATTTTCCAGGACAAATAGACACAATGCGTAGACTTTTAAAAGATAAACTAGGCTGCAAGTTCAAAAAGTGTGACAATGGTCGGTGGGAACTCATACTAAGCAAGCCTAATGAATTTCATGATCATGATCTTCAACAGGACATGCAAGTTCTAACTAAACCTCCAGCAGACTTTGAGCATAATATGTTCATACCTGGTCAAATTGGTAAAAATATGGCTTTAACATAACATAATGTACTGGTTTATATAAATTAAATACAAATAAATTGTAACAAGTGTATTTATTTAGGTATAACTTTTGACTTTTATCCTCCTAAGGCAGACCATACTGTTTTGTTTAAACAATATTTTGAACCTTTTTGTGCACAGAATAGTATCTTATATCATTTGTTTGCAAAATCAAATTAAAGGTTTAAATTCTGAGCACTTTTTAAATGTACACTGGACCTTACGAGGTTAACTTCTTAGACCCTGATCTGGCTTATATTATGATGATACGAAGTTATGTTGATGAAATTATGTGATAAGAGAATGTCTTTTTCCCCTCACTAGCTCGTAAAGCGCTTGTTTATCGTTTAATACGAGCGGGTAAAAACGCTTTTTACACACTTGTGAATAAAGTAATTTGACATTGCTCTAATTCCTGTAGCCCCCTACTGCCTAGTATAAGTGGATCTGTATGACCGTAGTAAACATGCGTAATCGGAGCTCACATGTTAAATTGGTCGTTCTCATGGGTGACTTTGTAAGCCATTGGCTATATTTAAATTCCAGAAGTAACTCTATTCTACGATACGTTTCGACATTTGAGTTTTAAATGGTTTCTTTAAGTTAATTTACATTTGGATGAGATTTGTAATCATGTTTCCTCGCGATAGTGAGGGGAAAAAAGTTGTATTACACTTGGCGGCAAAGTTTGTTCAACTCTCGTGCCTTGAGACCTTCGCAATGCTCAAGATTCCAGTTTTTGAACCACTCACTACGCTCGTGGCTCAATTTTGGAATCTTTCGCTAGCTCAGGTCTCAATATTGGCACGACAGTTAAACAACAACTTTGCCCCCTTGTATAATAAATAACTATTGCCAGTGTTACCGAACAAACATATATGACCACCTTGAATGCAAATAAACCACATCAGATCAGTGATGTATGCATCATGAATTCTTGACTCTTATCAACACCATGTTCAGAATTCAAATTTGAATAAATCTTTGTCAAGGTCATACATTTAAGGGTTAAAAAAAATGGTGACAAGGTGTGGTTGAACCTTTAGGTAAATAATCAATAAGATCCGTTCTCAATACATAATAGTTTGATTAACCAATCAACGAACTGGAATGGAAAATAGAGCCGTTCGCCTACTTGTTTATTTTATTTTAATTGAAATTATAGACCCCGTCGCGACGGGGACAATGAAATTAGGTAATGTTATGCAAATTAGATATGGATTTTATAGGAAAAACAAGGTTTTTTTAATCAATAAAAGACAACTTAAGTGCAAATTTTTATTTACGACCACGTAATTTTACAGAGATTTATATAAAAAATGGAATTCCAGGATCGATTAATGAAATAAGGCTACAATATATAATACCATACAGTGTGTATGTACAAATAGAGCATACCATTATTATTGCTACCAACTGTGCTTGAAACAATTCGAATCATCAGCGTCATTTATTTCGCAGTGAAGGTAAATTTCCACTTTAGAATCGAACTTTTTACTAATAAGGGAATATAAATTTATAACATTAGATAACCTATTAATCAATTACAAATACGTATATTCCAGAGAAATGGACCTACTCATAAAAGCCTTGCAATAGCGAATAGATCCATCAACCAATATTTCGATGATAACTAATCCTAATTTTAACCTAATACTAACTAAAATGATGTTTCAAGTTACTTATACACAGATTTCATTCTTATGTCCAACATAGTTTAAAAGCTTGCTATAAATACTGGTACTGATAAAAGTGAACGTTAATACACACAATATATGGAATGGAATTCTACAAATATATTTAAATGTTTTAATTGTAGTATTTTGTTCTCATTGTATTATGATATCAGACATGACACTACTTAAATGAAAGCTAGGATTTATGCATATGAAATATATGGATAGTGTAACTGCACTAAGTCACTGATAGATTCAGTCATTATT
This sequence comes from Thaumatotibia leucotreta, assembly GCA_025490895.1. Lineage (NCBI taxonomy): Eukaryota > Metazoa > Arthropoda > Insecta > Lepidoptera > Tortricidae > Thaumatotibia > Thaumatotibia leucotreta. The sequence goes on along the minus strand of JALPQI010001088.1, from coordinate 50,763 downwards.
ACTCCATTGAGGTTTACCCGCGTTCTATCTTCTTCTGCGACGACGCGAGTCCCCATTGTATCCGTTTTCTGTAATAAAAAAAATATTAGTATAAAACAATACCACTTTAGTGAAGATACAAGCATAAGACTGTAATAATTATTAGAGGTGTTGAAGGATGTACCAACCACAAAACGTTGCGTAATTTATATCATTATTTTTATGTGTCATAAACTTGAGTGTTTAAGAGATGTAGTTTGTGATAATCCTTTACCTTTGCCTTTTCACGGAAACGTCCAAATTCATATTGCTGTCACAATGATCTTCAGCAAGTACCCATTGCAAGGGGCTAATTGAAACAGAAAGATAAATTCGGACGATTACGTGAAAACGTAAAGGGAAATAGCACATTACGACACAAATGCGAAAAACATTAAATTCGAAACGAGTGGCGATGTTTTAAAACAGGACCAAAGGGAGTGTATTAAATCGACACGAGTTTCGAAAAAGTTTCGGTAAAGGATTATCACAAACTACATCTCTTAAACACTCAAGTTTATGACACATAAAAGTTACGAATTTCCTTGTTGCACGTCTCGTACGGCACGACGTTTTTTAGTACAGGTGGCCCTCCGAAGTTTTGGGCCTGACGTAAAATTAACCACTTATCACACTAGCGCGTAAATAAAGCGCCATCTGTGCTGAAAACAATCTTTTTAGTACAGATCCTGCCTTTTTTACGCGCTACTGAAAAACGTCGTACGATACACGTGCGAAAACTAGATTCGTAACGCGTGTAGATTTTATCTCCACTCGTTTCGCAACTCATTTTATTCGTACTTGTATAGTAATGTACTATTACTACATCTGTGTATTGTAATATTGGAAATAATATTATGGGTGGCACATCAAGAAATTTGTGATTGTTACGCATGGAGGTGAGTATGCATTTGGTTTTAAGGTAACAAACCTCAAATATTTCACCGTCGTTGGCGATTCCTCTGGCGGTCATTTTTGTACCCCATGGAGCCAGCCTGCGCATTGCCTTGCCCGTTTTGATTTTGAAACATACCAAAACCTTGTGGTCTGCCAGGACCCATATCTTGCGGGCCGTACTCTAGACCATTATTGTATGGACCTTCATTGTAAGCATTGGAATCATTCTGGTACTGTTCGTTTTGTTGTCTCTTATTCGATTTTTGTCCATACGACCCAAACGCTGTAAAGTTAGCCTGCGGGCCCACGTACTCTCCGCCGTTCTGAGGAAGCATGCGCGGCAACAGGCTCCCATGGGGCACGTCGAGACCGCCAGAGGGGTACCCGTAGCCGGGGGCGGACCCCGGGCCGCCGCCCAGTCCGCCGGATCCCAGGGGCTCGGCATTGTCCGAGCCGAGACCGCCGGCACCCGAAGTTTCGTTAAAATCGTTGCTATCCCGTCCTCTTCCGCGTCGGCGGTTCCGATCGCGGCCGCCGCGGGCGCGCGGCCCGCCGGCGCCGTCGGAGCCGAGGCCCCCGCCCGAGCCCAGGCCGCCGCCCAGACCGCCGCGGCCGTCAGCTCCCAGGCCGCCGCGAGGGCCGCCCTGGTCCGAGCCGCCGGGCCCGCCTTTGCGAGCTCCTCGCTTCCTGGAATCTGGCTCGAGGTTGCTCTCTCCCGAGCCGTGTTGTCCGTAATTAAAGTTGTCGTAAGCGCTGCCAGCCGACGGGCCGGAGGGGGGTGGGGGAGGCGGCGGCGGGGGCGGATGGCCCCAGCCGCCCGGGACCATGGCGTTGGCGCCGGGAGGGAACGTCTGCATCATCATACCGTATTGCTCGGCTGGGAAAAAGGAAGGCATGACAAACCCTTGGCCGTTCATGGTGGGCATACACATATTCATAGGATTGAGCCCCATTAGTGGGGGAACTTGATTCGGAGGGGGAGCCTGCATCTGTTGCATGTAATTAGAATTATTATTAGTATTTGAATCCCTTTCATTATTAATGCGAGGTGCATCTTTGCGACCGGGGGGCGTCGCAGGACCTTTGCCATTGGGTTGGTCTGGAAGGTTAGATGGCAGCTGGGGACCGATTAACGGAGTCGGAAGGAGAGGTTTCGGCGTCGGCAGCAGAGCTTGGGGTGCGGCCTGTGGCCCGGCAGTAGGAGCGTCCGTGTGTGGGCTGCACTTGCCTGAGCGGGAGCGGCTACGCGAACGCGAGCGGGAACGCGAACGACTTCTGGACGATCTTGAGGACTTGCTTCGCGAAGAACGGGAGGAGCTGTGGCGACGGCGGCGGCGGTCGCGAGAGCGCGAGCGGGAGCGGCGGCGGCGGTCGCGAGATCGCGAGCGTGAACGAGAGCGCGAACGTCGCCCTCCGCGGCGATATCTGCCGCCACGGCCACGGTGACCTATGGAGACATTAACAACAATTACATTTTTTAAACGGGGCTAATTTACGAATATTAAAAAAGTATACTTTATAACCTGCTGTATGATATTCAGGATTTTAATTTATTATTATTATTTCCTATTGAAATAGGAAGAATCAGGAAGCATCAGCTTTCAAATAAAAAAGAATCATAAAAATCTGTTCACCCAGCCAATAGTTCTGAGGTGAAAAACATGATAAAGAAACTTTATAGGTATATGAACAACTAATTTCACTTAACCTTGCATAAAAAAACTTACGTCTGCCGCCTCCACCCCCGCGCTCGGCCAGTTCTTGCAACTTAGGATTAACAACTTGTTTGGCTTCCTTCAATACGGACACGAGGTCAGCCGCTTTAGCTGCATTTGAGGGAGTGAAAAACGTATACGCTGTTCCAGTTTTGTTGGTACGTCCGGTTCGTCCGATACGATGCACGTAGTCTTCAGAATTGCTGGGATAGTCGAAGTTTATGACGAATTTAACGTCGTCAACATCTATAAGACAAAATCTGTATTAGCACTCCAATCAATGATAAATAAATATCAAAAATCCTAGACAAACTAAAATTACATACCTAAACCACGAGCGGCTACATCCGTAGCTACTAAAATAGGAGCTTTACCACTTCGAAAATCTGTAAAAAATTGTTGTAAATATTAGAACAAGAATAGAACTATGCTCCGTATGCTAGCTCAGTGTACCGTGAATAGGCGCGTCTTACCTTCGTTTATTCACAGCATATGTCGCTAGCAAGCATACGGAGTTTACTTAAACAATCCAAACAACACCCATTTCATATACATTACCCAAGTATGAAGACATCAGTTGATATAAATAATTTGTTGATAGTTGTTCCAATTGACTATTGATGGTAAAAGGTTTCAGACCCAAGAGGAAGTTGAAGATTTTTATTATTTTTTATGTAGGTCATGAGAGACCCGGAAGTAACGGAAATACATAATTATGAACAGTAAAATGAAAGATAAATAAAAAAGCTAAAGAATATAAGTTATGAGAAACTGGTAAAAATGCAAACATGACGCAGATAATATCTAAAAAATATTAAATCACAAACACGTAAAGTCAAGGGCCGCAGGTATAACTGGGTGTAAAAATTCCATAACTTCTCGAATAAACTTACTAAATTGTACTGTCTCCTCCGTATATCATAGCGGACAATACACGCAAAAGAATAATCGAGAACGAATGGGGTGACCAGCGGCGAGCGAGCCATCGGCTCGACGAGGCACTAGGGCGCCAGACGGCTGGCGGCGGGAGCCGTGCGGTCGGGGACGCCGCGCACTCGATGCTCGAGGGGCGGCGCGGCCGACGAGCCTCGCCGCACGCTCGAGAAGCGGCTCAGACTGGCCGCGGCACCGCGGCGCACCAGTGCAGTGCGAGGGTGGCAGAGATACCGCACAGGGCTAGCTACTAGCCCCGCCAACTAGCGGCGACGCGGCCAGGCGGCCGCAGGGCCGGCCGGTCACCGCGCGGCCGCAGCGCCCCAGCCTGCACATGCAGACACGAGTCAGATACGGAGCGCTTGACAGTGCCTGCGCTGCCCCACTCCCACACCGCCCTGCGGCAGCGATGCCACGGCGATCGCCTGAGAATCTCAACCCGACACCGCTTCTCGAATGTTATTCTTTCATTATTTAATTAGTGTTGGGCGAACTTTTAAGTGCAAATCATTCTTATTAATACATACATTGAATGTTATAAATATAAGATCTCAATACAGGTTCATTCTGTTCTGTTGTTGTAACAATAAAATAAAACGAAATCAATATTCATTTTCAATAATACCTTATTCATGTCTTACCTTGCAGTACCCAGTCTCTCTCACTCTGCGATTTGTCTCCATGAATACAAACTGCAGGCCACCTAAATAAAAAGATAGAGTTGTAAAGCATGTTTTTTTTCATGTTTATTAGCACTAGTAATAAATAAATAACTAGCAATTAAATCTTACCCATCTCGTTTCATTTTTCTGGTAATATCATCTACTCTGCGCTTTGTCTCAATAAATATAATAGTTTTATTTTCCTTCTCTGCCATAATTTCTTTAAGAAGAGTACTCAGTTTTGTCTCTTTCTCATATTCCATGCAAACATCAATTATTTGAAGAATATTGTGATTAGCTGCCAATGATAATGAACCCACATTGATCTGTAGGTAATCTTTTAAAAACTCTGATGCCAAACTTTGTACTTCCCTAGGCCAGGTTGCAGACCACATGAGGGTTTGTCTGTCAGGTCTAATTTGCTCAATGATTTTCCTGATTTGGGGTTCAAAACCCATGTCTAACATTCTATCAGCTTCATCAAGTACCAAGTATGTTGTCCTTTTCAGATTAGTCCTTCCACTTTCAAGGAAATCAAGCAAACGGCCCGGTGTTGCAATTACTATTTCAACACCAGCATCCAAGTCTCTAGCTTGCGGACCCTTTGGAGCACCACCAAATAGACAAGTGTTATGAATTTTGGATGTGTTTGCAAATTTGTCACATACTTCTTGAATTTGTTGTGCTAATTCTCTGGTGGGGGCCAATACAAGAGCAATGGGGCCATCACCCCGGCTAGATTTAGGCTGGTTATTGATGTGCACTATTGCAGGAAGAATATATGAAAGTGTTTTCCCAGAGCCAGTAGATGCAATACCAACCATGTCATGACCACTGAGAGCTATGGGCCAACCTTGGGCTTGAATGGGTGTTGGTCTTGAAAATCCCATTTTATCTATTTCATCCATCACATAATCTGGGAACCCGGCCTCATCAAAGGTCAGTGTCGGTTTCGGGATATTGCGACCTTTCAGTGTAATTTCATTTTCGCTCCTCCATGACTCCACTTCAGAGTCTGATCTGTTTTCAACATCTGCGTGTGGAACATAAAAATCCTTTTTAAAAGGTTTAAGCCTGTTCAAGTCCCATTTTGGTTTACGTAAATTAGCGCCCGGATTGTTGCGGCGTCCGCCGCCGCCGCCTCCGCCATAACCGCCACCTCCGCCATAGCCGCCGCCCGAACCCAATCCATAGCGAGGACTTCGACTGCGGCTTCGACTCCTACTGCGGCTACGGCTGCGTCGCCTATCACGACTACGATCCCTACAAATAATTATAATAGATTTTAGCAAATTTGCACATGACGCATTTAATTAAATCCATAAAAACGTGCCCCTTACCTTCCTCTTCCCATAGTAGTGGTTCTTACAACTCACTTAATTCACTGATATTATTAATTACACCGTTCTGTTCTTAATCTACACGAATTTAACACAACAACTTTAAAGAGTGTACAAATTCTGTAAGACACAAGCACACGACAAGACAATCACGTTACGGCTTTCGAACAAAACAAGATGGCTCCTCTCCGCCGCACGAACGGCGGACGCTTCTTACCACAGAGTGCATAAAATGATAAAAAAATTGAATGAATGGAAATGAAATGAACCACATGTATGTAGGTAGTCAGGTCAACCAAATTTGGTAGTAACAGTAGGAACAAAAGACCAAAGAATATAATACTCTAAAGAGATATGGGTACACCGGATGACATAAATAATGATCCAAGCTTGCTACGCTACAGAGAACTCCGAAATCTGCAAATTTCGGGGGTTTGTTTTTGTCACTCTAATAGTGCCTTCGTAGGAGTGACAGAGATAAATCCTCTAAATTAACGAATTTCGAGGTTTCGGTAGTAGGCCTGTCTTTATCACTCCAGCGAAGGCAACAAACAAAGTACTAGTATTAATGATATAACATTTATATTTGTCTCAGCGCTAGAGTCTACAACCTACATTCTGAGAGACAGAGATATCTTATCGCTATGCGTGTGACGGCCTTTTAACTCTGAAAAGTATCTGCCCCTTAATAGTATTATGATACGTGAACGCGACTTAGTGGATGGAATCCATTTTCCTTGGTGTTGTTGTGACATTTTGCTCTTCTGTTCTTGTCCTAAGAAAAGGAAATACTAGTGAATAAAATTGTATAATCCTACGATTTAAACGCAATAAAAGTGTTATGCTGTATTTCAAAACTTCAAATATATCATAGAAATGGGAACTGTGTAACAGTGCAAAAGAATACACGATGGGTTGAAATTGTGACTGTTGTCGGCATAAATACATTATTTTAATTTCAGGATTGCTAACGCTTTATCTTAGGTATATCAATAAACGAATACTTTCACAATGGAGCTCGATGTATCACCTGCAAATGTAGAAGAGTACGATATGGAATTCTCCGACAATTCGTCAGAAAATAAATACTTATCCTGTAATAGCAGTGAGAAGTATTCCGTCGTACGCATTCCAGAAGACGGTGAGGTACCTGAACCAAAATCCAGCAAACACTCATCGAGGAAACAGTCGAAACGGAGAAAAAAGAGTTCAAATCATTCAAGGCCACTACCAAGGATTATAGTAAAGCCGTTACCACCCCCTCCACCACCAGAAACCAGAGAATGGACAGCAGCTACAACTTACACAGAAACAAACACTAGTTCTAATAAGTTATCTACAATGCGTGAGGTGCTGGCCAGTATACCAGGGTTCTGTCTGAAACCTCGCAAGCGAAGTGGGAAGAAGCTTTCTACTGCTGCTCAGTTGCAGCAAACTAGAGAAGGCTGTATAGATTTAGAGACCCCTGATTCAATATTAGTTAACACAAACATTAGAGCACTATTAAACAAACATACTTTCTCATTACTACCCCCTCTGTACCAGTACAAGCTGGGACAGCTGCTCCCAAGTGTGGATCGGCCCAGCCCTTCAGGTCGTCTAAGTTCTTCTAGTCTAAATAATGAATTCTTTGCCAGAGCATGTCTAGAATGGCAGGAGAGTCTCTCGGGTGGTGAATTCACTCCAGAGAACCAGCAGAAAATTAAGACTGAAGTGGAGAAAGAAAAAAGCAAAATTGATCCCTGGAAGTTGAAGCATTTTGAACCTTTTTGGGGTGAAAAATTTAGGAGAGAAAAATCTTCACTTCATTTAAATTCTGAACGCCCATCATTAAAGACAACTATAAAACTTAGGCCCACGGCATCTATTACAAGCACCAGTACTGTCCCAAAGATTAAGAAAAGCAAATCATCCAGTAATAGTAAAAGATTGAGGAATGTTGGGGCAGTGACCCGATCATCTGCTAAAGCAGATGAAGTTCTAGAAGAACCTCCTGTCAATGCAAAGTCATCAGCACCAGTTCCAGATTTACTTCCTCTCAAGCATGCCAAGTCCCAAAATAGGGGCTATGTAGAATGCCAAGTTGATTTTAATTTTTCGGACTCCTCATCAGCACCTAGGTTAGATGACTCTGTTCCGTCTACACCTGTAGATCCCTTACTGCTACCAGAAACTGAAGTAGAAAAAACTGAAGTCAAACAAGAATTGGACCTTACTGTTGTAACTATTGAAGAGTCAAATTTATCTAAAGACAGTGAAACTAATAAAACTGATACAGAAACATTATTTTCTGAAACTACTAAGAGACTAAGTGATGACAATGACAATGAAAGCTGTAGTATAGCCAAGAGAATTAGGTATGAGGATGATGAAGTATTTAATTACTTAGGTTTTTTAACACAGAATGTGGAAGAGCCAGGAAGCAATCATTCAGATGGTGACACAAATGATCCTAATGACCAAATTTGTCCAAGTGATGAACATACATACCCTGAACAAGACCAGGTAGACACAAATAGTGAAGATAGTAAGGCAACTGCTTCTGTGTATGAATATGATGAACGAAGTGTATCCTCAATATCAAGTTTAAAGATTGATAGCAATATCAGTACCATAGGTCCAGGTGAAGAAGCTAATGTTGCCAATGATACTCTACAAAGTGAGAATTCAGTCACTGAAATGGAAAGTCATGACGACAAATTAGAAATTAAAAACACTCCAGTTCCTCTTTCACCTCAAGGATATATACCTGATCAGTTTTCTGCAGAAGATAAAATTGCCTCCAACTATGAGAATAATTCACCACAAGACATTGCAGCTGAAGATGATAAGAAAGAATTATATTGCAAATCTGAACCAGAAATAAACACTGAAAATGTTCCAGCACATGAGCAACCTAATGAAAATGATAATGACGACAGTTGTGATAAATTTGACAAAATTAGACCTGCTGAAAATATTGTACATAATTACTATGATGAACATTTCAAAGATGCAGAATCTTTTATTTTGGAGACGGGAGGACTGTCTATACTGACTTCTCGTAAGTCTGACTAATGTCATCATTGATGTTCATATAGATTTTTAATAAAATGATTTTTATGCTGATAATTTATTATTATTTATTTTCAGAATGTGAAGATGTAAAGTATACCTCACATCCCAATTTAATGGAATTATCATCATACATGAGTGAAACAAGTAAGTTTTATAAAAAAGTATTTTTATAACTGGCTAAAATTACTAGAATCCAGATAAGTACATTTACTTAAATATTGTGTTTATGAGGGTATTTTATAAAATTGAAGTTATAAATTGATTAATTGTCAAATAGAGTTATCATGTAATTATGTGTTTTCATTGTTTTAGATGTTACTGCTGTTGTGACAATGCCTATGCCTCAAAACTCATCAATTCCCATTATGGAAGTAACCAACACCTCTGTAAGTACAACTTAAACTTAACACTCAATCAAACAATCACTTAGTTCATTTTCACACATTTTAAAGTGTTAATAGAATGAAAGGCTTTTCATCAATTTTCCTACTAAGTATTCAATTACAAAAAACACTCCAAATAAATGTGTCCAGCCAAATTGCTTGTATAATTATTTTCTCAAACATGCAATGAAATATTGTTGTTATGTTCCTTTAGTCCGTGAGCTAGTCGGTCTGAAATTAGAAAACGGTATAATTTGGTGGTACCAAGTGTCCTTTTTACAGTAGTTAGACATATTCATAAGGATGTTAAAAAAGTATGATAGACATCTCAAAGTGGTAGCTAATAGGCATACGGGCTACTTCAAGATTTCCGTTGTTTGACAGGTATGGTTAAAATTAGGAGGTACAAATTTTCCTTTTCACGGCTGTTAGGTGAGCTTATAAAAACGTCAAAAATGCAAGATTGCCATTTATAAGTGCTACCTAACAAAGATGGGGGCCAATCAAAGATGGTGGATCTCAAGTTTTTCAAAACCAAGTATATCTCGAGAACTATTAAATATATCTAATTACTCTCTTGAACAAAATTAAAGGCATATCTGTAAGCTTCATATTTTGCATATACACCATATTGCTAAAACCAACCAATAATTAACTATGACCAAATTTATGAAAATTTCGTGATTTTGATTTTTTTTGTGTCGTGTTTTTACATAGTAATCATGACGCTAGAAAAATTAAATATTTTTTTAAAGATAGTGTATTTAATAAGCTTTAATTTGATGTATATAACTTGTTTGCGGTATTAAAAAAAAGACCCATAAAAATATTTAAATGAATTGTAGTCATAATCCACCGTATACTTAGTGATTTAAGAGGCGATGGAAGTGCCACTCGTAAATAATAGTGCTTATTTCAAATAACCAAGATTGAAAAATATAAAAAAATCGCCTCTTAAATCACTAAGTATAAGGTAGATTATGACTATAATTCATTTAAATATTTTTTTATGGGTCTTTTTAGGGTTCCGTAGCCAAAATGGCAAAAACGGAACCCTTATAGATTCGTCATGTCCGTCTGTCCGTCTGTCCGTCTGTCACAGCCAATTTACTCGGAAACTATAAATGCTACAGTAACGAAATTTGGTAAGGGTATGTGTTGTATGAACCGCTACAGGATTATGATACTAAATTGTAAAAAAAACCATTGGAGTGGGGGCCCTCCATACATGTAACTGGGGGATAAAAAAAATTTTTAGTTGTATATAAGCGTGTGGGGTATTAATAGAAAGGTCTTTGAAAATGATATGAAGGTTAATACATTTCATTTTTATTTAAGCAAATCATTTTCGAGATATCAGCTCTCAAAGTATGAAAAATGTGTCCCCCCCCCCTTTATTTTTTAAACTACGCGATATAAAATTCTAAAAAAAATATATGTTATGCACATTAATAAACTCTATCAACGATTTTTGGTTTGATTAAATTACCTCCTATAGTTTTTGAAGTAGGTTGATTTAACTGTATTTTTTTAATAATAAATTGATAATGGTACGGAACCCTTTGCGCGCGAGTCCGACTCGCACTTAGCCGGTTTTTTTTTAATAACGCCAACAAGTTATATACATCAAATTAAAGCTTATTAAATACACTATCTTTAAAAAAATATTTAATTTTTCTAGCGTCGTGACTACTATGTAAAAACACGACAGAAAAAAAAACAAAATCACGAAATTTTCATAAATTTGGTCATAATTAATTATTGGTTGGTTTTAGCAATATGATGTATATGCAAAATATGAAGCTTACAGATATGCCTTTAATTTTGTTCAAGAGAGTAATTAGATATATTTAATAGTTCTCGAGATATACTTGATTTTGTAAAACTTGAGATCCACCATCTTTGATTGGCCCCCATTTTTGTTAGGTAGCACTTATAAATGGCAATCTTGCATTTTTGACGTTTTTATAAGCTTACCTAACAGCCGTGAAAAGGAAAATTTGTACCTCCTAATTTTAACCATACCTGTCATACAACGGAAATCTTGAAATAGCCCGTATGCCTACTAGCTACCACTTTGAGATGTCTATCATACTTTTTTAACATCCTTATGAATATGTCTAACTACTGTAAAAAGGACACTTGGTACCCCCAAATTATACCGTTTTCTAATTTCAGGCCGACTAGCCCACGGACTACTTATAATAGGCTGCGAAGTACAGTCAAGGTCATTATACACTTTTTTTATCTTATGCCGTGAAAATAAGGTGCAAAAGTGTATACATATTTTTGCCCTTGACTGTACCACGTTTCAGGTGCGACTAGGACAAAAGGTCGTTAATGGAATTTAATACAAATCTTGAAGGCCTAGTATGGCAAAATGCTCTTTTTTAATTCCATTCCGCATAAATTTTGTGACACAGGCATCATGAGATTTTGCCACCACGCAAAAAAAATATTTTTTTAATGTTTTTGTTGTTTATTTCATTGTATGTTTGAGAAAAGCACTATACATACCTTGGCCGGAAATATGGGGTTGCCCGCCTTAGACCTATCCTGTCTATATGTCTTCGACCGGCAACCCCTTGTCCCGGCCTCTATAGTAATGTGCTATTACAGATGGTGTCATACCCAGATGATAATATGCAGGATCCAGCAAAGCCAAAGACTTCAGCGGTGTCATGGAAAACAGAGAATAATATGACAAATGATGTAATTACCCTACACAACTTCTCAACCACTAATATGGAAAGTTCTAAATATCTTAGTGAAGATTCCAAGACAAGTATGGAGGATACAAACATGAATGAGGATAATTGCATGTACAAAGAAGACAGAGATGCAAATTTTAACATGGAGTCATCAAATTCATCAGAAAGCTGTCAGTCAATGAAGGATGGTTCAGTGAAACAGGAATGTGAACCTGCGACCAGTTTGGTGTCTAGTACTACAGCAACTAACCCACCTGTAAATTCAACCACTATAACAAATATTGTGAGGCCATCAGGGAAAAAGTCAAAGTCTGGAAAGGAATCAAACAGGTAACTCATCCCTATTAAATGTAGTACTCCTTAATTATGTATTTTTTATGTATCTAAAATTGGGAAGCAATGAAGACATAGCTTATGAAAAGTTTTATTATAACTGTATTGTTCCATGTATATATTTAATTATAAATGTTTTTATCTAACCTAATATCATTAGCCCTCCATGATTCATTCAACAAAATCTTGTTCGTTATATAATATGCAGTTCCAAAACGCATCATGGAGGTATGATATTTAGATAGTGTATGTAGCTGTACATAATTAGTATAATTAGGTATTACAAATTTTTTGTGATGTTATTATGAAACTAGTTTTAGTCTCGTTTCGTGAACCCACCATCGTGTATTATTTCCCTTGTCTACACATAGTCAAAAAAAATACTGTTAAAAACCAAAACTTGTCGTGGGTGAATTTCTATCTACGACTGTAGGTGGCTTTACCTCTGCGTTTGATAGCATCAAGTTAAGCGTATTGATACTTATCGTACGTATCATGGTCGTGGCTACTGTTACGCCGATGGCATGATAAAAACTACAAATATGATTTTAGACACGTTAGAACCGTTTTCAGCAGGCTGAAATGCGTTTTCAGGCCGTTTCAGAAGGTCCTCTTTCACATACTACAAAATCAAATATTCACCCCAGATACCGTCGTTTTCAGGCGCCTGAAACATGTTTTCAGGCCGTTTCAGGATACCCTCTATCCGATGGCGCAATAACCTGAAAACCCGTTTTCAGGCGTTTTCAGGACCCCTTTTGGGCCTCTCAAGTACAAATCGGTATATAGCTAAATTTCCCATAGGAGTGAAAGAGAAAGCACTATTAGATAAAGACAGCATGAGAGAATGTTCTGGAAGGATGTGAATGAGACAGCTATAGAGAGAACATTCTGGACGGGTGTGAAAGAGAAACCTGTAGAAAGAGACAGCGATACTCTAGAATGTTCGCGCACCTAACTCGGGAACTTTCTAGAGTCGAATCTTCTCGTACTTTGTAGATTTGAGTGGCTGGTATAAATACACAGCATGACCCGGCCGAGGGGTAGTTTCTATCGAGACAGCGAAGAGATAACTCGGAGCGAAGACTGCGATTCTATTGGCGAGTTTGAGAGTATAGAAGTGAACCAGTGTGACGTGTTAATTGTGTGATTAGTGTTGTAGTTTAGTGTTTGTTCTTTTAATTAGTAATTAAAGTATCAGTTTTAATTAGTGGCTTATTTATACATTTTCTATAGAAAACCCACCCCACGAACGTAACACTACTTTATTTATAGTTGGATACATTCAAAGTTTAAAGTAGGTACTTTGATTTATTTTTCCCCATTAAATAATATAAAAACTTTACGCGGCATCATAAAACCAACGCGGGGCGTAATTGGGTGATTTGCTGCACAATACATATGTGGTGATTTCGTCGTACTTCTCATTCTCAAATCCCAATCTGCATAAGAAATAAGTTTAACTAAGTCGACAATATGATAATATCGAGATTGGTCGTTGACTTGGCAGGTAAAGAGCAAAAAAATAAATTAATTAATGATTATAACACTGTCCATTCGTCACGTTACTTAAACTCGTAACTGTATTTTTGCAGAAACGACGATTTTTTACCTGTAGTCAACTTTTGTAGTTCATCTCTCTTTTGTTTAGTAAGATTCCAAGAACTTATGTTAATAGCTACATATCAAACGAGTCCACACTGAAGGTGCCTCAGTCAGTAGACGTGCCTCGCCCAACCGTTCAGCGATTCTACCTTCTCCAACCGCTTGCAGAAGCCGCAGCTCAAACAAAGTGCCCCCCGGCGCGGTGAACCTCGAGCGCAGCTACCAGATCTGCCAGGCCGTGATCCAGAACAGCCCCAACCGCGACGCGTTGCGCGGGCAGCTGCGGCCGCCGCCCGCGCTGCTCACGCGGCCGCCGCGCGCGCCCCGGCCCGCGCCCGCGCCGCCGCCGCCGCCGCCCGTGCTGCTGCGCCAGCTGCCGGTGTCCGTCATGCCGCATGAGGTGAGGCTACACTAGGTCTAGGACCTGCAGTGTTATTCACTAACGAAACCGCCTTGCTGTCAGCGCTGTGTCAGTGCTGCGGCAGCGTCGAGCCTAAAAATGGTATTCACTAATGTACTTTAAACGACACTAGTGCTCGGCGACGAATGCGGCGTGAGCTGGAACTACATTGCGTCGAAAGTTTGACGTTTAATGTATGAACTTCGTATTCTCTAACGAAAAACAGCGACGAACTCGCCCACAACCTCGCTCACAGCCTCGATTCCTAATGTCAAATCAAACAGCTAGGATTTTAGACAAGGCTGTCTCGACATCGAGCTCGTTGACGAACGCAGCGTCGAATGTGTATAAGAGAATAGCATAGCTGTATGCTTAGCCAAGTTCCAATCGCTAGCGCTTGTTAGCGTATCGTAGTTTTCCCTCTCTATCACTCTTGCATATTAGAGCGACAAAGACAGCTGCATTTCGTTTACGATGAAGCGCTAGCGATTGGCAACTTGGCTAAGCACCCTGATTAGACGCTCGAGCGGGGCGTGCGGCGGAGCGTCCATGTTAAACAAATGCAAATGATGCTCGTGGCCTGAGCGCGCCCCTGCAAATCTCTTGGACGCTGGACGCGCCGCCGCACGCCTCGGGGCCGACAATCGTTTTAATAGTTCCAAAAATAGTAGCTTACATGGCAAGGCCGTTTAAGTGGGAAATGTCTCGGATGACGTGTAACATGTGAACCGAGGCTTTCCCATTTAACGGCCGAGGTGTGTATATTATTTTTCTGCTCAACGGAGCCGGCAGGCAGCAACTTAGTTTAGCGCAGCGGCCAGCAAAGTGCTGTTTGCTGGCCGGAGAGCAGAAAAGATGTTGATTTGCCTTACCATTCATCATGCCTCTTATGTTACGTAATGAAAACTTGGAAATAATGATTGTTCACACGTTTTCAAGCTTATTTCATTTTTTTTACGAAATGTGGAACAGCAGGAGGAAACCGCTAACAAAACAATTGGGTAACAAAAAAAACTTTTTGTGTGCATTTTATTTATTGTGATTTTATCGTAAATATTATGATTTCACGTCATGAACTCATGTTTGTGATTCTATAGTAATTAGTTATACCTAAGTGTTATAAGAATTTGTAGCGAACTAGTGACTAATATGTTTATTGCGTAATAATTAGGACTTTAGATAGCGCGGACACGTGGCCTAAGTTAAGTATATGTCTTTTTGCGGCATTTGGATTGTAATGTTGACGTTTAGCAGTAGGTATAATTATGCCAACATTGCCGACCCACATGTATGCACATCTTAATTAAATTACCGCTACTTGAAGGATTTCTAGAAGAGATTGCAGTTTAGTTCCGCTCATTGTATCCCCTCCCTTCCCTCTAATCAAGGTGGACCTGTTTCCATACTAACAACAATTGTGGTTTACTAAGTCATGGTCGTCATGGAACACTATTACTACATACAAATGTAGGTATCAATACCTATATTTTCGAATATTTAGTCAATTGCGCTAAAGGTATAGAAAAAAATTGTGATATTGAGTAGGTACCTAATCGTAATCACGCAAAAACGTAGTTTTCTTATCAATTAAACAACAAAATAAAGTACAGGTGCGCAAGCAATATTGTGTAATAATCAATTTAAACATTTACCTCTTTGTCGTGTTTGTAAATTCGTACGTAAATGTAGCATCGAGGCACCACGCCTGAGCCTAGCTAGGCATCTGAGATTACAACGAAACGAACGATTGCAATTATTTACTGTTGCTACCGTACGGTTTTGGACCTGCTAGGAGCTACCGTAAATAGGAATGGCGCTTTTTACGGTACTGTGAACTACTTCGTTTCTTCTACCGCGTCTCCAATTCCATCCTTCTTACTTAGGGATCATCCATTAATTACGTCACACCTCAAGGGGGAGGTAGGGGGTCCACAAAATGTAACATATCGTGACAGGGGGGAGGGAGGCGTTCTATGGTTGTGACGTCACAATCCTCACATACATGAATACATGAACATAAAAGAATAGAAAGTCCAAAATCCTTGGACGGAGGAAGAATAGGTAAATTTTCTCTACGTTCATTTTGCGAATCATTTTAAGCAATCCTAATAAAAAGTTACTTAAAAAGTGATGTTGTAATTTTTACCTTCTTAAACCAAAAATCTGCATGTGACATCACACTAAGGGGGGAGGGTGTAGTTAATTGTGACGAAGTGTGACAAGGGGGAGGGAGGGGTCAAAAAATCATAAAATTGGTGTGACGTAATTAATGGATGATCCCTTATTGATCCTTCGATTAAGAGGTGAATAGACGAACGAACCAATGCCACGGTTCGCGGTATCAAGAGTGTCGAAAACTTTTCTCATTAAAAATACATCGTTACTACTTACAGATGAACGATAATAGAACCAACAATATGGGACAATACATTCTTGTTCAACGAACTCCAAACGTTGCGCCGAGGGCATCTAGCGCTCCGCCAGCCAATCAAAACACTAATGTTGTAAGTAGAGCTATATTTGTATTCTGAGAACAATATCATCTTAGTTAAATGTCTATGCCTACTATAAAAAATGGGTTTATATGTATGTATACCAGACTAGTAACTTAATCTTGTTCTTCTAAATATTCCGTTAATTGTTTGTCCTTTTAAATGTATATGAATTATATATTATATAACTAACAGAAAATCGAAGAGTCTAGGAATACGACTCTACATACACATAGAATACTTATCAATTATCATACATAGAAACCTATTTTTTATGGTAGGAATCAACCAGCTTAGTTAGATACCTACGTTATTTATGTAGACATCCCTTCAATTGGATTCTAAAATACTTATTGCTAGTGTTCTTAAACCCAGTTTACGGACAGTTTCGGACCTGAGCGCGCTTTTGTTGCTATTCTGCAGGTACCATCGTCTTAATTTCATCCAAATGCTGTGTTACAATACAAGTTCGACGTTTCTATTATTAGAGTTGATCTCACCAAACAGTGGTGAGGCTTATCTAATTGTTGTCATTTAGCATCTTGTATTTTATGAAAACTATTACTTAATTAATGATGGCTTTATTCATAAGCATCATCAAATCGCCATTCATTAACTGTTTGTCCTGATCAGTTATTTTCTCATTTACTTAAGTAGGGAGGAAGGATCAAAACATAAATTAACTAATACACATCTATTAATTATTTATGAGAAAGGGGGTAAACAATTGACCATGTTATGGCCATGAAAAAACAAAGATTGTACTGATCATGTTGTTCTGAAAATAAAAGTTTGTGTAATTCATCATTCCCATTATCGAGCTTACAATGGGACAAGTTTGATTCTAGTAACATTGTCATGCCTATTTATTTTTATTTTTTATTTATTTCTTTATTTCGGATAGGTATCCATAGCGTGTTAGTAACAATGACAACTTAAAATACTTATAAATACGTTAATTAGTAGACACAAAAAACAAACTTACACACTATAACACATATTCCGCGGGACTTTTTACCTGCTCCACCCAAAACATAAGTATGGGGCAGTCAAACCTTGCCGCTATGGCACTCAGGATGCCGTTAGAGCTTTGCCTAACCCGTGTCAACAGTGAGACAATCTTTTTTCTCATTATCGCTTGAAAACTGTCAACACGGGCCTCCGCAAACATACCTGAGGCACTACACCAAGTCGGTAGTCCCAACAGCATCCTAAATGCATTATTATATTGAACACGGAGGGCGTTATAGGCTCGCTTTGTATATCTAACCCACAGGCTGCTCGTGTAGAAAGATTGGCTATAGGCCTTAAACAGTAACCTTAACATAACCGTAACCTTTACATCTACAGAGCAACGAGCAAACCTGCGGGCCAGCATACTACTGCGAACCGCTAACGCCCTCCGCTCTCTCTCTATATCCTGGTCATCACTTAGTGAATCTGTCAAGATATGACCAAGATACTTCACCTTATTCACAATATTCAGGGCGATGCCGTTCAATAAAATAGGAGGTACATGGTAGGGTTTAATTTTACCTGCTTTAAACACCATGATCTCGCTCTTTTTGGTATTGTATTGAAGGCCATGAGACAGAGCGTAAGATTCGCAGGTCCCAAGGAGTTGTTCGATCGTACCAATTGAGGGACCAAGTAGGACCATGTCATCAGCATAGCTGATGTTATTGACACAGGTACCGCCTACATAACAACCAGCATGCATCCCACTCAGCCTCTCAATCAGCTCATTTACAAATGTAATGCTATGTAATGATAAATAATAATTTTCATATATATAATAATAAACATATTCATTTAAACAGTTTCTTGAAACTTATTTGTTTAATAAAGAGTAGGTAGTCAATGACATTTCGTTTAAAGAAAATATTTAATAATCTCGGCCTAATCGCTTCACAGCCACCCAGTATAAGCCGTTAGTGATCTTACTTGTAACTGTAAGTCCCAGGTTCGAATCTCTGTATGGACATTTTATGAGTGATAAAAAACAATTCAAACAATTATACAACTCCAGTGATGTGATGATGTGTGGTTGCCTAGCCTTTATAAATAGAACACACTGTGTCGACGGCAAACGGTTGATGGTTTCTGTGGGTTCTCTATTTGAGCGCTAGCAATGCTAGCATCCTATTGTAATACAATACAATTCAATACAACACTCTTTTCATCACACTTGCTTTCGCGCCTAAGCGCGCGATTGCTTGCATGCATCGCGGGAGTAAAATATATTTTTCATCACACTTGCTGTCTAAGCGCGCTATTGCTTGCGCGCGTAGCGGGAGTAATAGAAAAGTGAAATTCCCTAGGGAGTAATAGAAATGTCAGTACGTCATTTAATAATGTTATGTCTTAAAACTTATTTTTTTGTCGGCAAGTGTGATGAAAAACATTGTATGCATCACGGTCGGTAAGCGGAATACTAACTCGAGTCATAAAAGCCCTCCGCCTGACGGCGTCGGTCTTCTAACACTCTCGTTAGTAATTCCGTACTTACCTCCCTTGATGCACAATGTACTATTGTCTTATAACTTATTTTTTTGTCCGCGAGTGTGATGAAAAACATTGTATGCATCACGGTCGATTAGTGACATACGAGTCATTAAAAGCCCTCCGCCGGCGGCGTCGGGCTTCTAATACTCTCGTTAGTGGTACCGTACTTAGTTTACCTCCCTAGATGTACTATTACCTATTGCACATCTCATTAAAATAAAAAAATACAATATTGAAGGTAGAGGTAACAGAACAGGCGTATTATCGCTAAAGAGTAATCTCTTCCGGACAATCCTTGAGCAATGAAAAGATGCAACCAGTAAAAAAACAGTAGGTGATACTGATAACATTAATAACATACAATTGTCTCGCTTCCAGAGCGTGACGCGATGCCGCAGTGTGGGTGCGGATGACGCGTGCGTATGCAACCTGCGCGCCATGATCCTGTGCAAGAAGTGCGGCGCCTTCTGCCACGATGACTGCATCGGGTCGGCCGAGCTCTGCCTCACCTGCCTCATACGCTGACACGACCCCGGCGCGCATGCGCTCAGCCCAGAGTCTCTGCAAACTATAGTGTGAAGTGAAGTGTGCAGTGTTTTCGAGAAATCACTCGTGTGATCTCTTAACGCAACGGCTTGATCGACAATGTGAAGTAGTTTCCAACGAAACGGCGTGACTCATGATAAGCGATTTCTCTCAAAACTCTTTTGGTTTGTTTTTGGAAGTGTGTACTGTGAAATGTGGTTTTCGGATGTGGTGCTATCAGTTTAAAGAATTTGAGAATCGCACATGTAGCGTAGACGCTGAATGGACTGTGTAGGGGGTTGTGTGCACTAAGTAAGCTTAATGATTGTCACTGTTGAACTGTATTTCACGCTAATATAGTCAGAATCGTCAGACGAAAGTGCAGCTTAACTAAACGGCATATAATAGGGTCCTTTTCCATTTAAGTATTAATTATTTATCGACAATAGAAATATTTTTACACTGTTAAGAAAACCATGAGAGATGATTCATAATTTCGTAAATAGCACATCACATTTTAAGATTTCGATCATTATTTTGCACAACTACGCCATTTTCTAAGGCTCATTAATATTATTAAATTATTTATTTGATAGTTGATCATGTGTGGAACGTCTCACATTATCATATTTTCTACTTAGAAGTCTTAATGCTGTAATTTAATTTCTATTCGAAGTAATGATCATAGTTCTTTATAAGAGTACATATGAGGAAAATTAGAATGTAAGCTAGCTGTAGGTATAATTTTGCCATTATATTATTAATCACCAATTATCATCACAAGTTAGTATTGTTTTTAGTTTGTATAGTTTTTCGGGCGAGTTTTAGTCGAGGGGCAGCGTCGGCTGACGTAGGGCCTCTTCATAGTTGTATGTCTTGAAATCTTAATTAAGGGTATGTACAGATATTTATTGATGAAAGATAAGATAGCATGTGGTTATAACATCGGGTTGATTGTAATATTACAATGGTGGGTTCTATACATTTGTATAAGTATTTACTATTATTGTTATATTTAAGTTTTTCATTATGGCGTGTACACTAATACGACACTAAGTTATGCAATATATTTATAGCTGTCTATCATATTTTTGTAAGGACATTTTACAAATGAATATTGCTTTTGCCAATTTAAGACTTGATTGAAAATAACATGAATGATCCATGTAATCTCAGAACGATCTCTTGAATTTACATGGCCAATTGTACCACACGTAACTTTTAGAATATAACGAACGTAACGTTTAGCGCGGTATCGATATTGTAACGAGATAATTGAAATATGAAGAAGTAACTGATTCAATATAATTATGTTAATTAGATAGCAACCATATAATGGCTATGCCTAGATTGTTCACATAGCAATGCCTTAAGTGATGATTTCTAGACGCCCTATCACATCAATGGATGATACAATTGTAATAATAAGCAATCTTAACATATATTATATAGGCATTTAATATAATGTATTGCTCACTCTGTTTCAATCAGAAATATATAGTACATATATCACACATTAATAACTGTTAAAATTGTTTTACATGTAAACATAGTGTCACAAAATACTATTATTTAGGTGTTACAAATACCTCCAATATTCCAACATATTAAGGAACTCGCATGCTACTCTAGCATTCAATATGTAATGTTCAGCATTATGCAACCTATTGCAGATGTAAAACATTTGTCTCTTCCTTATCACTTAAGAAGTATACAAGTGATTTACGTCAGTGATGGTGTTCATAAATAAATACAATCACAAAGCTCACATTATCCTTGTCATGATACCTATTTCTATGATTTTTTTAATAAGAAGAATAACATTGATATAATTTTACTAACTTATTAAGTGATTATGTGAGTAAATATAGATTGCAAAGTAAAATAGCCTGGTTGAAAAGAATTAATTGGGGATATGGGGCCAGAATGGGGTACTAATGTTATGATGAAGATAAATTTTAATCTAGCTATGTAAAATCATCAACATCATAATATTAAGTAAATATTACATTCGCTCCATCAGTGTCATGATAAATTCTGTAACTTCGGACCATCCATCCAATGTGACAGTACAAAAAGGCGGCAATTTTCTCTTTTTATTGGCCTATACTTGGCTCCCACATTTTTTTTAATATGCCGCGTTTTTCTACTGACTAGTTGGTTGGCCAGACTATAATCAAAACCACAAGACTGGCTCACCATTACATTTTTAGAATTCATGTCTTTCTCATAGTTACAATTATAAAATGATCAGTCTGGCAATGTAGCCTTGTGATAAGAAAGGAAAAAGCACACATATTGAATGCTGCACTTGGTCATGCATTATATATTACATACGATAAGTATATAGATGGCTTTGTTATGATATATACACTGTATGTACTATATATATGTAGTGACATACAGTAGCTTTGTGAAATGATACCTGCAACTGACTTCCATAACTATTAACCATGCTGAATTTTTTTTGAAACCACTAGTCGAAAAAGCTAAGGCCATGTGGCTTAACATCAACCAGTCTCTTAGTAAATGAACAATCATTTTTTCAATACAAAGAAAAGTATAGATGAATTATCAAGAGCTTGGAATTGTATTTGTAGTGGTGTTACTAAAAGTAACAGTATTAAAGTGGACCTTATGTCTTTGCAATTAGGTTTACTATTAGTCAAATTATGACAGTACAAGAGTCGAGAAAACACACACACAATACCACCACATATGCAATTCCAAGCTCTCTGTAATTCATCTATAAAGTCCATAAGTTCTAACAAAAACACTCATAATTATCATACCTGGGATAACTCGGGGCATTTATACGAAAGTGATGTAGCAAAATATTTTATCGACTAAAAATATATCGATGTCACTGTGAATGACAACATCAAAATGTTATTCGGCATACAAAAATATTAGGTATTTACTCTTCAATTAAAATAAACAATAACTTTAAACGGCTAGTTACGAGTTTATTTTAAAATAGTTTTCAAAATATACGATTAATATGAAAATATCAATATTTAAATTGTCATTTTGATTAAAATGACATCTGCATACTAGTTTGTACTATCTGAAGAGGCCCGATATCCGATAATTATTAAAAATTTTACCGAACATTCTCCAAACTTCTCCAAAAGTCTACAACTCGACATTGGCAAAATCCACCTTGCTACCATTGGCAAGGAGTGAAAGCCATGCATGCGGAAAAAAAAAAAAAATCCGATAATTATGACATTGAACCTCTGTGCAGTAATCGAGAATGTTCAATAAGCACATCTTTTATTATAATTATATCGACATCATTTTAATCGATATCAAATCCCTATAACTTGCCCCCAGTTATCCCAGGGTCGCGTTTTATAAAGTTACAATTTACAATTTCGCTGTTTGCCTCTCTAACGCACGCACGTATTGGCTAGAAAGAGAGGCAAACAGCGAAATTGTAAATTGTAAATTTATAAAACGCGACCCAGGTATGATAATTATTGTTGACTTGGGCGAGGGCGTGGCCGTGTCAGATTGCCCTGTTACAACATGGACTATGCTTCTAAACTTCTAAGCTAGATTATTACCAATTAATTAATAATCGGACTATTTCTGAGGACCGCCTGGAAGGGAGTTCCGTGTGATTATTCCGTCGTAACCAATCTGACCATTACCATTCCCTCATTATTGACGAACGGCATATACGTTATAAGGTGGCGTAATTTTCGGGATCTTGCAGCAGTTGCGCGCTAATCTACTATTCCTGTCATAAAGGTCCTGCTTTCTTTTAGGGTATTTCTCAGAGCGAAAACGGACATCTCATTCATCTGGTCACGTTTTTTTGGAAGTGGCTGAATGATTTGAGGTTGGTTTTGGTTGTCTTATAGAGAAACGGGTGCTGTATCTGACGACCGAAAAGGGTACCAAAAGATGCAGCCACTTCCAAAAAAACGTGACCAGATGAATGAGATGTCCGTTTACGCTCTGAGAAATGCCCTTTAACACTTTAAATGTCCCTCGCTTTCTCTGACAAGTCCGCTTGTAGCGTCCGTGCATTACATATAATGCACGCATGTTCCGAGCTGATCATTTCTGACGTCACATGAACTTATTGAGGCAGTTTTATTGTGCATTATATGTAATGCACGGACAGTCAAAGTGTTAACTGCCAATAAAGTGGTGATGGTAATGAAAGTTAAAACACAGTTAAAAAACCGCACGGAATTAGACTAAAAATTTAAAACTAGGTTTTATTTTAAATATCAATAGTTTTTATGGACTATGTAACTGTTCATTCTAATTTATTTTGGTACTTTAGTACAAGTACAGTCCTAATTTTTGGCTAAACACTGACAACAAACAATAGTTTATACCAAGTTACCATGGGTGCACAATTAACGGCATGGTATTTTGAAACTTAAAACTGTCGATACCCTTATTATTTTGTATTACTAAGTTACGGCTTAGCCACATTGGTTGGCGACCAGCGAGGCGGAAAACCATACGTGCGAGAGGGAGTTCCGATATCGGTCTCTTGCTTCAACTTATTGAGTACAGTGAGTTGAGGCACGTCGCAGTCGCTGGTGGCGCAAAATCGTGTGTGTCCAGGCCGTTAAATACTAATACGAATTTAGAAATCCGCAAATTTCGAGAATTTGTCTCTATCGCTCCAACTAAGGCGTCATTAGAGTGACAGAAACAAATCCTTAAAAGTTGCAGATCTCGAAGTTCGCGGTAGGACCGCTGACACTATGATACGTAGTCATTGGTGATGCATATATAAAACCCAATAAATGTTAAAAAGTGATTTGCACTTGTAAAGAAGTAATGAGCAGTATTTTTGCACCATTAACATGATTAAATAGGGCTCTGGTTAAATGTGTGGTCATGGTTATGGAAATCAGTGGAAGAACAAAATTCCATAAGAGTTAATAGCGCCTTAGCCACCGTCAGCAATATTTTAATAGTATTGGAATTAATGATATTACCGTAATTAAATTAGATATCTCTTATTTTTCATTTGGCTCCCTACTTATAGACACTGATCTTTTACTTTGTTATATTCATAGTACTGATGCTATTTGTGTACCTAACTCATATGTTTTTAAATAGTGATGAAACATTCGCATTGTTTTTTATTGGTAAATACTGATTATTTTAGACATGAAAGTTCTTCTCGAATAAATTTATGTTCTAAATCTATTTAGGTGTTTGATTACATTTAACTACAACAACTCGCGCGAAGGTCTTCCTGTCTCTTTTCGACAATTTAACCTTTTCAACGCCTCTTTCTCATCGAAATATGACATACACGCCAGTGTGTACCAATCTCTACGGTCCATTCATCCTTAGTTGTCTTATCTAGTAAACAACAGAAAGTTGTTACTAGATACGTTTTCTGTTGTAAACTACTGTTTCCTTAATTAAAAATTAAGCAGTTTACTAATCACTACGGACGGACTGCACAAATACGGACTCGTGTATTTTAGTATAGGCAAATATGGCGGTTTACAACAGAAAACGTTTACTTTTAGGTTAGAAAGTTGTTCACTAGATAAGTCAACTAAGAATGAATGGACTGTACTAATTAACAACTAAAATCAACCTAATCTATAGTAGTGTTGATTTGTGTTTCTTATTTCTTTTCAATGTTGACAATCCTGCACCTAATACAAGTTTCTGTTTGGACCAATGGTTGACTGGTAGAGAATGTCATAAGGCATTAAGTCCGCCATTTGTACTTTTTTCATTGATTGTGCAATAAAGCTTAAATAAATAAATAAATAAATAAATCTATCAGCAAGACAGTTACTTGGACAGAATAATCGAAGACCACTTTAGTGGCTGCTGGCGTGGTATAAATAACTACACCCGACCACTTTACTGGTTCTTGGCGTTGAAAGGGTTAACCTTTTTGCCGCCACGTCAAAAAAATGACAAATCTGAATTTGAGCTTTACCTACGCGCGTGCGTGTAGGTTTATATTGCTCTGTGGACCAGGACTTATATATCGGTCCTTGGCGGTGAACCTGCGCTGCCAATATATCGGTCGTTGGCGTCCAAAAGGTTAAAGGCATTGGGCAACAGGGCACTCCCATACATAAATCTTACGTACACTAAGGGAAATATAGCACTGAGAAAATTTATTCCAGCACACGTGCAGAAAACTATCACTTTCCGTGCATAAGTTTACCCTTAAAAAGAGCATTTTTCTGAGTATATGGTTACATATCTATTTTATACATATGTACAATACATCGCCGTTCACTTCACTGATCGCCAATGTAAATGTACTCTATATTCCGAGGGGCCGCACATAGTGTGCCACTAAGAGGGATAGACATAGTCACTTACTACTAAGAAGATACTTGAGTGTGTGGCACTTAGACTTAGCATCTAACACACACACACACAAAAAATAGTGGCACAGTGATAAGGACGGACGATTATCGTTCCTTTTCACTTCCACTAGTAAAAAGTTTCATAAGACCATCCCTTTCGTTCTTGCTATTATTATTACGTTGTCAAATCCATATCCATATTCTAAATCCATGCTATATTCAGATCGGCCGGGAGTCGACCGCTCGGCACTCGGGGACTTTTTAAATCGGCCGGGAGCATGAATGTAGGATTAATATGGATTTGACAACGTTATAATAATAGCAAGAACGAAAGGGATGGTCTTATGAAACTTTTTACTAGTGGAAGTGAAAAGGAACGATAATCGTCCGTCCTTATCACTGTGCCACTATTTTTTGTGTGTGTGTGCATTAGATGCTAAATGTAAGTGCCAGACAAATGCGTTGAATACGTCACTAAGTGCCTGTGTGGCACTTTCTTCTTAGTAGTAAGTGACTATGTCTATCCCTCTTAGTGGCACACTATGTGCGGCCCCTCGTTCCATAGAGTATATTGAATAATAGTGTATAGAGTTATCAGTCAAGGTTTTTGCTTGCAGCGCCATCTATTGATGATTCACGGCAACTTTTCTCATATATATATGTATATATATATAATATATATATATATATAGCTTTGTAGATTGGTAACCTTTGAAATAATGGACAAACAAAACCAGATCACATCAAGTGTGAACTTGCCACGCATTTCTCATTTGGAATCAGCTGAAGAAGTTCACACATTACCTATGTGACCTAGTTCTGTTCGCCCGAACTAGGATCGAAAAACAATAAAACAAAAAAAATGTGTCACTATCAAGTTTTATTTTTACACTAAAAAAACAGTAGCCGCATTGCACAGTTTTCTAATGTCGGCGAACGGAGCTCGTGGTACATTTCCATCTTGAAACGGTTTTTGCGAATGGCTTCCAATTTGCATATATATGCGTTTTGAGTAAAATTAAAATGCTCACGCATTTTACCACAATTAGGCAAACAACATATTTAACCGCATCGCACCATTTTTACAAAAATCCAATCCATGTACAGTACATACATGGAAAAGCACAATTATAGGAGTCCAGAACAAGCACAGTCGTTGTATGAAATCACTAAAATAATATCGTTATCGTTTCGATGCACTTTCAGTTCAAGCATCGAAGACAACCGAAGCGAAAATTTAATTATGGCCGCTCTTGCAAAAACATTCCGTTCATTCAATATATTTTTTAAATGTATCTAAAATATTTGTAGCTAAAGAATTCAAATTGGACAAAAGTAAAAATACAAGTATAGCTAAATTAATATTTCATTTCTCTATGTATAAAACAAAAATATTTTGAGAGCCAAGTAATGAAAAAAAAACTAATACTTTGTCATTTCTTTCGTTTTGTCAACTGCGCGTAACGGAAAAGAAAATAGTGGCTGTACAGATAATACAAGATCTTGAAATTGATATCAACGCCCTCTAACATTGATTTACGGAAGCATATCCGATGACGTCATGAGTACATCAAATTCACTACTTCCACTAAGTGAAAACACCGTGGTATCTTCTTAGTAGTAAGTGACTATGTCTATCCCTCTTAGTGGCACACTATGTGCGGCCCCTCGGCCGGGAGTCGACCGCTCACATACCGCTCAGCACTCCAGTGTATATGAGTGTATAATATCATTCATCATTCTCTATCGTTCATCTATCGTTCCATTTGTTGAGTTGAGTGAGTGTTACTGTACTGTCAGTGTCAGTTCAGTTGACTTGACTTTGACTCAGTTGTCATTTTGTCGTGGCAGCGGAGGGAGGCTACATGGCCTATTTATTACTATTTTCTTAATCTTGTTCGGTGTAATTTACTCGTTAGCTAAAAGTATGTTTTAAAATATAAAACAGTTTACCTGACGTCCTGAAAAATGTCTACAGTGCTCCTAGCTGTTGTGGCTGTTATATTATGTGTCCTATTTCGTATACTGAATGTTAACAGTCAGCCGCAAAAACCTGTAATTTACGGAAGAGATAGAAATTTTATAGAGAATATCTTGTTCGTTTCACCCTTCCTATATGAACCGTAAGTAAATACAACACTATATTTACTTATTTTAAATGTAAGATTTTATAGATACGCTTTCATGACTATGTAGCGTGCTTGATGATGTCATAATATTAGAAGCAAACTTGTGAAGGCGTGAAATGATAATATGCAGAATGTGAAGATGGAAATAATCAAATATAAACGAGTATTACGAAGATATTACTTGATTGTTGGTGTATGAGGGTCCCGTCCCGTATCTCATCATTCTCAACTAGCTTCGCAATAATCGCAATACAGCCGCTAGATACCTATAAGTAAAAGCGTGCACTAATATTTTACCGAGCGATTAATAAATGTATGAACCGTTTTTTACTGTAACAACAACAACATAGAATAGATTAGTATTAAGGAAAAAAAAGTAACTCAATGAGATGACAATGAATAGTCTAGAAAAATCTATGAAGGCCGGAGAATGCAAAAACCGACTTACGCTTTTTTATTATAAACAAATGACCTAAATTAGAAGATACTGATGAATGAGCGTATTGATAGGAATATTTTGACTACAAGTAATCTTAATGTCATTGTAATGTAACTACCTAAGCAAAAAATCAGATACATGTAACATAATTATGTAGGTATTAGTTAAGAGAAAACATGTAGGCTATCAATATTACTTATATAGGTTAACCTTTTTATCCATGGCCTCTTTAAACAGTTTTATGATAATGCTATTCGAGCTAATGTAGCAACCACTAATTTACTTACACATTTTACCTAAAGATACATATAAATTATTATGTATGATTTCCTACACTTAAATTTTACCTTTGTATTATATACTTACCTACTGTTGATTGAGAATTAGTTACTTTACCGAAATAACTGTCATAATAACATAACATTTGCATACCATCCATAACATAAAGATTAACCTAAATAAAATTATATGTGAATAGTTATAATTTACTTTTCATCAAAATGGTCAATTTGATGATGATGATGATGATGACAATTGAAGTGCATTCTTAAAAGTCACCAAGTCAAAAATGTTTGTTTTGATAACAGTTGTTACATACACAACTGTAAGCTGTAAAGATTCCAAATTCCATACATAAATGTAATTAACCATAGTATGTTTATTTATTATTGGAATTTCTCCAAGCGTTTCAACCTCCATCAACATACTTGACAACTACCAAGATATCAAAAAAAATTAGATACCCAAGAAAAATGTGTAAAAATGTTGCCATCAAAGTCACAGCGGTTGAAACGCTCGGAGAAATACCCTGTTATAGTATGTGTATGTACATATTTACGTTTTGCCCAACTATCTATACTTTATACCTAACGTAAGTTAGTCAACAATATGAAAATTAGACATAGTCCCAAATAAAAATGCTAACCCATAGTTTTTATTTCAGCTACATCCCAACCCGCTTATGGGGCTTCAGTGGCCATGTGCAGACCATCCTACACAGTCTCATCGGCCGGGTCCGCTGTCCCTGGCCTATTGGTGCTCGGATTTCCCTAGTGCTACCCGATAAATCGACGCTCACATATGATCTGTACGAACCCATGGGAACCGAACATGAAGGTATGTTCTAGATTAAAGAAAACAATACAACATTATTTTTAATATTTCCCTTTTAAACAAATAATTTTGCCGTTAATGCGTACAGAAAACAGGGAGTTCTTAACTTAATTTGAAATAAACTATTTCAATTATCTGATATAAATTGACTGGTAAAAACTGTATATCAAAATAAAAGAGGTGGCAAGCCCTTTGGAATTATGAATTTATGAGTCATAGAAACACAATTATCTAAATAATAAACATCGTTTTATTCCGTAATAGTTGAATTCTAACATCGAAAAATTCGGAAGAAATTCAAAATCCTTGCATAGGTACTTATTGTAGGTAAATGTGATGTTATCTAGGAAAAGGCGTTGGCGCGGCGTTTTATTTGTATAAGAACTTACGAACATAACGCCATAAGCGCCATCGACAATGTGGTCCCTTTGCCCAGATAACATGATACATACTTAAAACATTGGGCCCAATGGAACAAGTACAAAGATATATAATAATGAGATAAACCGGCAACGATCGTGGAAAGTCTATACAAAATACATAAATTATAACACTTATCAGAACAGCACAATGACATCATAATCATGAATCACCACTGTCTACGGCTTACATGCTCGTCAATGAAGGTGACAACATAGCTTAGCATTACCTGTCGTTACTTTACGACGTAAGTAAGTTATGTCATTTGATATTGCCATGGCGCCTGTAAATGATAGGGGCCTAGAATAGGTACTGTACAGCGACATTACTGCGAACTTCGAAATCCGCAAATTTCGAGGATTTGTCACTGTCACTATAATAATAATGAAGTCTTGAAGAGACAAAACTTTGAAACTTGCGAATTTCGAAGTTCGCGGTAGTAGGCCAGGTCGGGTAAAGTTCGAAGTATCTAGGTACTTTCTTGGGTACCTCAGGTTGGTCGCTTCATATAATTCGTTTCTTTTTACCCCTTGCCACAAAAATTGCGCTTGCCCAGTCTCTTCATCCATTCTCATTTTTTAAAATCTTTAGAAATCAAATTACCTTTGGCTGACTTAACTTGTTGATATCAAGACTGATTTGTGTGTATGTATAGGTATGTAAATATTTTTTTCTCAAACTTGCTACGGAATGTTGATGTTACTTACTTTAAATTAAGCCCGGAAATACTATGTATCCGGTGTCATATGCTAAGATGATATGTAAAGAGATTTCATGTATTTATTTCACACCTAGGACTGCAAACAAACTGTCTTTTGTTTTGAAACGTCAAATTGTGACACTAGGTCTTGACATTCAGCCACAGAAAAAAAAATTACCTAAGAACTAATGTCTATACCAACAGGTAAAACCTCAGACCAAGGATACCTCAAACAGATTTAAAAAAAAGTTAGGCGCGAATGTTTTTTTTTAAATGTTGTGCGATACTGTACTATTGGTTTATTTACAAATCAAATAGTATGGTTCGGCGAAATCAGTTCGTTTTATTTCATGGCAAGTTTGAGAAAAGCACTATACAAATCTCGGCGAGAAACAGGGTTACAGGCCGCGTATTCCTATCTGGCCTCAGTTCCTTCGGCCAGATATATCTACTTGGCCTGTAACCCTTCGTTTCCCGTCCTCTATAGTAATGTACTATTGTATTATGTTTTAAATTGATCTCCTGCTACCTTATGGTTGCCTGGAAGAGATCTTCTTGTAAGCGATAAGACCGCCTGTTGGTGCCTCGATACATGTTTTTCCCGTGTATTTGTATTTTAATGAAGTATGTAGTGCACAATAAAGAATATTTATTTACTTAATGTGCGATTTAAGATAAATTACCTCCCGCTGTAGTCACTACACTTCCGTCATTTCATTTCACTAAAGTATATGGATTTTCTGTTTCACCGAAATCATCAAACTAGAATCAGACTAGAATCGGTATTTATTTTCAAGTTTGTTTCGAACTATGAAATCTGGAGTATTTGTATTTCCAATTGTCGATATGACTCACTGAAATAACTCAGAACAATAACAAGTACCGGGTGCTAAAATAACGCGGTGTCAGACTGGGAAGGAAGTTTAAACACTTTCCAAGGTGCTGCCAGTGTCTGTGTAAACATTTAGTTAAGGGCGTGTTGTGCATTGTGGTATAGCGGTAGCTAAAAATCACACTGCCCGCAATGGTACCTTAGCCGACACCCCAGACCCGTCCATTGGACCCGTGACACCTTCTACAGTAGGAACAAACGGAGGCGGTGGCCTACAATAGGGTGCACCTTCATTCATTCTAAAACCTTGACTGAACAGAATATTATCATGCCAATTACGTAAAGGTAGGAGATCCAAGAGCCAAGCTGTCCCGACACTACACCGAGGATATTAGGATGGCCCTGAAGCAGCTTAAAAACAACAAGGCGCCGGGCGATGACGGAATCACTTCAGAGCTTCTGAGAGCGGGTGGAACACCGGTTCTTAAAGTCCTCCAAAAGCTCTTTAATTCCGTCTTGTCCGAGGGCAAAACGCCTGAAGCATGGAACCGAGGCGAGGCGGTGCTGTTTTTCAAAAAAGGTGATAACAGCCTTTTGAAGAACTATAGTAGACCCATCAGCATCACGCTTCTGAGTCATGTTTATAAACTGTTTTCAAGGGTCATCACGAACCGTCTCGAATACAGACTTGATGACTTCCAGCCTCCCGAACAAGCTGGATTCCGAAAAGGCTAATATAGTACGGTCGGCTCTAATAATATGTATACGATTTTGAACCTTATGCCTTCGACATACGTTCCGAAATGTATACATATTATTAGACGTGACTGTACCATAGACCACATACATACGCTGCGACAAGTTATACCGAAGACCGAGGAGTATAACTTGCCATTATGCTTAGCGTTTGTGGACTATGAAAAAGCCTTCGATTCGGTAGAAATATGGGCAGTGCTTGAGTCTCTTCAGCGATGCCACATTGACTATCGGTACATCGAAGTGTTGAAGTGTTTGTATAGCAACGCCACAATGTCGGTCCGAGTACAGGAGCAGACTACGAAGGCTATTCCGTTGCGAAGAGGCGTAAGGCAGGGAGATGTTATATCTCCGAAACTGTTTACTGCCGCAATGGAAGATGCCTTTAAGCTCCTGGAATGGCAAGGACTTGGCATCAATGTGAACGGCGAAAACATCACTCACCTTCGGTTTGCCGACGATATCGTAGTCATGGCAGAGTCGATGGAGGAACTCAGCAAAATGCTCAATGACCTTAACCGAGTTTCTCAACGGGTGGGCTTGAAAATGAACATAGATAAGACGAAAGTTATGTCAAACGCCAATGTTGTGCCCACCCCTGTTTCTGTTGAAAACTCGGTACTCGAAGTTGTTGACTCGTACATCTACCTAGGACAAGTAGTCCAATTAGGTAGGTCCAACTTCGAGAAAGAGATCAACCGCCGAACCCAACTCGGTTGGGCAGCGTTCGGGAAACTACGCGATGTCTTTTCGTCCGACATACCTCAGTGCCTTAAGACGAAAGTCTACAATCAATGTGTGTTACCAGTGATGACTTACGGCGCCGAAACGTGGTCCTTCACCATCGGCCTCATCTCTAAACTCAGAGTCGCTCAAAGAGCTATGGAGAGGGCTATGCTCAGAGTTTCTCTGCGTGATCGAATCAGAAATGAGGAGATCCGTAGACGAACTAAAGTTACTGACATAGCCCTCCGGATTAGTAAGCTGAAGTGGCAATGGGCAGGCCACATTGCACGCAGAGCAGATGGTCGATGGGGTCGAAAAGTGCTCGAGTCTCCACTCGAGCACTTTTCGACCCCATCGACCATCTGCTCGGCCATGACCACGGCTAGGCAAACGCAGCGTAGGACGTCCACCCACAAGATGGACAGACGACCTTATGAAGGTCGCCGGGACACGCTGGATGCAGGTCGCATCTAACCGGTACATGTGGAGGTTCAGAGGGGAGGCCTATGTTCAGCAGTGGACGTCTTATGGCTGAGATGATGATGATGATGATGAATTACGTAAAGCCCACTCTTGATACTTTTGCGAGTCCTAGGTTATTTATTTTATTTAGTTTTCCACTTTACTTTATAACCACCGTCACTCGCACAAAAGTATCAAGAGTGAGCTTTACATAATTGGCATGATAATATTCCATTCAGTCATGGTTTTAGAATGAACGTTGAAAGTGAAAATATGAAAATATCAATACGTGAACTAGATTAGTCGTCTAGCCTAGTTTCACTTGCATTCTTTTTTTAATGTTTGTTTCGTTTTGGTAAGGGCTCTTTGTGCACGATAAGATAAAGATGTGTAGAACATGTGAGAGGTAACTACAAACAAACGCGAGATAATAAGTACTTACAGAGTTCATTGTCTGTCAATCCTGTCGCTTGCTGGGAAAGTACGGAATAGCGGAATCATGCCTTTTCTACTTGTATATAATAAGATGTTGCCAGTTTTGCCACATGTTTGTTTTACAGCGATGTGAAAACATTTTTTTTTGACAGTGCTGTTTTTTATTCGCTAAAAAGCTTTAATGCTGTACGCCTAATATAAATATCTTCAGAGGAAACGGGTTCAATTGGGATCAGTAAATCTGATAATGTAACACAAGCAAGTACCTATGTACCTGCAAGTGACCTGCTGAATATACAAATATAAATATGAACTACTTTCTATCGGAGCTGGATACGTTTGATATCCACCAATCACATTCTCAGAACATAACTACCTCCTATTACGATCTCCTCGAGCGTACAAATTATCAATTGTTCAGAGGGCCTACCCGAATGATGAACGACGATATGTTGCCTCCCTGTAACACTTATGCACGAGTTTACTAGTGCGAAAGAAAAGCAATCGTTGATCGCGATTCTCGGTAGGTTCTCAGGTCACCGCACAGTGACGTTGACATTCCGCCACCGATTCTTCCTCTGACTAGGAGGAAATTAGGCTTTAGCATACAGCGTAACATTAATCATCCTCGTTGCGAATATTTCCTCATTTGGATACACTCTCCCGGTTTGTTGTTTCTTTGTGACGCTCAAACAGTCTTCGTGTAATCCTCAATAATTGAATTCGCTTTCTTTGTTCACAGATGATGTGACGGTGGCAATATGCCCTGGCATCGGCAACACCTCGGAGAGTGTGTACATCCGAACTTACGTGCACTACTCTCAGTGGCACGGCTACCGCTGCGCCGTGCTCAACCACATAGGGGCGCTTAATAGTGTGCCAGTTACCGGTGCTCGAATATTCTCGTATGGTGAGTAGAGTACCCTTTTAACTGTCTTACCTAACATATAGGAAATGTCACCACCAGGGGTCCGTTTCTCGAACACTTGTAACTTGTAATACAAGTGGAAGTCTCTTTTCAACACTGTTAATTAGATAAGGACTTCCGCTTGTATTACAAGTTACAAGCTTTCGAGAAATAGGCCCCAGTCTTGCATATATTTTAGAGTTGCCTGTCAGTTCATAGTCTTCATTCATAGGGGTCGAAACTATGTTTGCACAACTTTAACAAAACTTCTCAAGTGGACTTGACATAGCACAATACATCCATAAAATATACATATCTACACACCCACACATTGTAAGTTGAAGATTCCGAGATAGGGAATAAAATTGTATACAGATTTTTCAATCATATTCTTATTTTTCTTGGCTAGTGTTCCCATAAGTCAATTTTAAAGTTTTGTTAAAGTTTTGCAGCCATAGTTCCGACCCCTAATCATACATTTTGTTATTCGCGCCGCTAAAAAATAAGTGGATATCGATCGATCATACATTTTTAGATGTTAAGTTAAGCGGGGTAGAATTTTTTTAATACAAAATTCATACAATTGTCATTGAATATATATTTTTTACTATTTCTTGTCGGCATTTTTATGCATAAATAGTAATATGTATTTCCATCAATGAATCTCCTTGAGCGTATAAGACTGTCATGTTATAGTTATATCAACGTCATATTTATCTATGTAGGATGAAAACCGCTATCTTTAATAATCAGTTCGGACTTTATTCTGTAATAAAATACTCATGTAACTTGTATTTTCATACGTTATCTTGTCGGCATTACTGTTATAACTTATATGCATAAGCACTATAAGCAGGACAATTTTATCGTACCTCTCACAAAAGCGTCTGCCCTTGCAACGTGAATTATAGACTACCGGCATGGTAGGGCGGGCATAGGCAATATTTTAGCAAGTACAAGTACAAGCTAGTGGGATCTTCTGGAGATCTGAATCTAACATGCAATGGTTTTAACTGACAATTCTTTAATTCCCAATTCTAGCTAGAATACTTAATTAGGTTTAAAAAATTAAAAATGATCATCCCCTTCATTCAATATCGTTAGAAACTCCTTTATTTGTACTACGCTGCTGCTACGAAATTAGATATACTTCGTCGATAAATATCACTAGATATATTGGTACTCCTACGAGATGATGTTGCAATGCAAATGTCCCATAAGCGGAAACAGCGGATATCAATTTCCTTCGGTTCTACCGGATGTGCATGGGTATGTCTAATTGTACCTGGGGGCTGCCGTATCATCTACCTAGTACAGGAACTAAGTTAATAACCAGAATGACAGGTAGACGGTAGACGTATCTCCGCCTTATTCATTAAAATAAATGTCTGTTAGGGGACAAAACATAACTGCTATGCTGTCTCACTGCTAAAACATCGCTCAGGAAACTTTTTTATAAAATACAATCGACTCTTACTATTTTTTTTGTTTGAAAGTCTTTAACGCAACAATATTATCTGTTTATTGATGATACATTTTTTATTTATTGGCCGATGAATCATTTAGTTCTCTCTAAAAATCTCACCATTCCTTACTATTGTTAGTTTGACTAATTGCACTTCTTATGTAAGTTATTATATTTTATTACTAAAACATTATACGATATGTTTATGTTTATAATCTATCACTTATTGACGTATTTTACCCTTAACAATTGGAGATTATTGGAATAATGGGACATTCACCAAAGTTTATAAATTAAGGTACTTATAATTATAGGTACTCCTCGGAAACACTTTAAATGCCAAAGTTGTTCACTTTTCTCAGCCCAGATTAGACGTAGTACTAGTAGTCTGACTGAACCAATTTTTAACATAAATAACACAATTTTACTGAAGATTCACAAAAAGACACAAACATCATATTGGTGTTGTTTATTTTGGAATCACATGGAGACTAATTATTGAGTTAAACTACAATACCAGCTTAATACAGTATGTATTAAATATGTAAATTATGTAATTGAACGGGTATACAATTACAGCTGTATTGGTGGTACCTACATCCAGATGTATGGGATTAAACCCAGGTTTACAATTATAGGCACGTTCACATTCAGCATAAATTAATCATAACAAACCTGCGTTCAGTTTTATCTTGATAACTTTAAATCGGAATTCGTCGCCACGCCCTTCACGCTGCGCTAGCCCAGATTGCTCAACAGTATCCAAATGAAATTAACTGGATTTTATGTTCAAATTTCAATATTCACGTATATTGCACAATATTTAAATAAATAATTAATTGGGCTCGATAAAGTTCAATGGCCTTCACCGCATTCTTTCTTATCTTCGAAGTATCTTCGTTTTCCTAATTAATATTAAGATGTTGTTGTCGGCTTTTTTCTTCCACATACTCTTTTCAAACCTAACCACAGTCTTCTAAGATAGGTACCAGTGTTGCGACGTAGACCCTTTGTTACTTAAAAGTAGCTGTGATGTATCTTTTGGTTGCCTACCAACTGAATACCAGGTATCAGAATCCTTATAGTTATAGCACATTAGGCTAAAGCCCACTATGGAGTCAATGTTAGCATTAACAAATAATCTTTTGTATGTCTGTCTGGAATCTGGATAGTCTCTTCAAGAGGCCGGATAATTGTATAGTTTTTTCTCGAGTGAGAAGTAAATGGCAGATACAGACCTCATGGTACTCGTAGACCCCGCAAGTGCATGAACCAGCGAAACAAAATCGTGGCATATCATAAGTTTTATGTTAGGTTGGCTTTGGAGATTATGATAACTTGTTCACTTTATTTTACGTATTATAAAATTGAACGATAACCTTATTAACCCTATTGATGTGACTCGGTTTAATTTTATAGGCAGGGAAATTATCGCCATTTAGTCATTCGAAAGATAATCAAGTCACCAAAACATTTAAATTGGAAACTCAAAGAACAATCCAGATTTTCCTTTACCTACATATTACATATTTTAAGGATGTGATGTAATAATACAAATCCGTTTCTTTCGAGGTGAATGACATCTATTTTTAATGTTTATATTAGTGATAATTCTGACAGTCTTGGCATACCTACTGCCGTTTACCGCCTCGGTTGTGGGATAGATATAGGTATGTTTGTTGTGTATGGGAGAGGTTTCGTACAGACGAATGGCGTATGTGAAGAGAGGCCTATGCTCAATAGTGGGCGCTCACGGTCCAGTGATGATAATGATTATGGGATCCACTTAACTTTTAAATAAACAGGTTTAAAAAATATCTAAGTTCTTGACGTATTTTGTAGGGACTGACTGGTAGGATAGGATATTGATATTGGTGAACACCGGGTTACGTGGAAGAATGAAAGGAAATGTAAGCATTTACCAGAAGCAGTAGGACTTGTCAGGCTCTTAAATAATAATAATAAATAAATAATATCAAACATAATGTACAGAAATATCAGTATGTTTAGCATGTGGATGGATACCTAAAATAATGAAGATTATGATTATAGACGTGTGGACGAGTCATAATAGCTTCAATTATATGTGACCTCATCCGTAAAGAAACCGACAGCACAGATCGAATGGCCCGGCTATTTGTGATGTCATTACTCATTCCATTTGCATTCCGTTTGGAGTCCATGAAAACAAATGTACTAAATGCATAACTTGGATTTCGTTCAGTTCAGGAGGAGTGAGAACGAGATACAATTCGAATGCGAAAAAGTCGAATGGAACCGAAGCACGTCTAGAATGGAATACCATGAGTTTTGCGCGACCTTTGTACGTATTTCAAATATCTCTATCGTACTGACATTTTAGTGAGAGAGATACATATAAAGTAAAAGTGTAGAAGATAGGTATCGAAGCGAAGATACGAGACTCTGTTGCTAGTTATGTATGTATATTAAGGTTTATAGAAGTGTTGCATGTCTAACAGTTCTAACACTAATGAGAGTAATGAGTACAAATTACTGAAACAAAGATGGAGTGTTTTTCAAAACAAAGAGCTACTATTATGTTATTTATTTTTTTAATCACAGTGTTTATTTCCATTGTCATTATGGATATGGATAATTAAGATAAGTTTCCCGACCGTAGACATACTTGGAGGTTGGAGGTGTAATGCGACGGTGAATTGGAGGTTAAAGAGCTTTGATATAAGGTCCTCTAAAATTTCTTCTCTTCACTAGACTCTAAAATTTCTCAAGGTATAATTAATATTCATATGTTTTCAAATTGATCAGCAAAGCGTTGACTACATTGTATAACGTTTCTAAACTTTCTCACGGTAAAATGTAGGTACTTGGGGTTCACTTTTTTCAGGCTATAGCAAAATTAATATTAGTAGTTAAATTCCTCCATGTCTAACGACCGATTAGGTACCGGTGGTTTTCTAGCTTTGTTACGATCATGACATACGTCTTGATGCCAAATATTATGCAGTATAAACTATACCTATCGATTTAAAATGTGGAATGAATAACGAATTAGTAGCCAACCGTGATGTAGTCGCAAGGTCAAGTTAC
The DNA here is from genome assembly GCA_025490895.1 of Thaumatotibia leucotreta. Taxonomy (NCBI): domain Eukaryota; kingdom Metazoa; phylum Arthropoda; class Insecta; order Lepidoptera; family Tortricidae; genus Thaumatotibia; species Thaumatotibia leucotreta. The sequence goes on along the minus strand of JALPQI010001088.1, from coordinate 11,411 downwards.
TCACCGTTCGGCTGCCGGACTCAGACATAATCAGCCGGTGATTCAATTTCAATTATGTTTCAATAGCTTTTATTTTTGGAGAGTCGGCAGCAGCGATCGATATGTGCATAGATAATATTCATAATTTTCCATTAACGTTAGGTTTTACTGGATACGTAAAGCATTCCATCGCGCTTGCCCTTATTTATTGGAGCGAGCGCGATATAATGCTTTACGTTTCGAGTAAAACCTAACGTAACCGATACTTACCAACTCATGGTAAGGCAAAGGGCTAGGCTAGCGCATCTTATGCGTGAGCTCCTCCTTTTTAGGGTTTTTAATATACTTGCAACCTAAAACGGTGTAGCCACGACAAGGTCGCGATTTTGTCAAATACAAGTTATGCTAGGACTCTAGAGTTAAAACATTGCGATATCACGATCGCATTCTACCCACCTAAGCGGTCGTAAATGCAAATATTTCCTATAGGTATTTTATTGCAGCGTTACCACATCACTTGAACTCGGTAATATAACAATGGTTATACCTAGTGCCTACTTATTGTTTATCGACGGAGATTGATAAACCGCAAAACCTTTTTTTAAACAATTTTCTTTCGAATTAATATGCTGTATCACGCAAGTGAATAATAGGTTATAAGCTAATAATTAATTATCAGCAGGTCGCCAAAATAACAGACTGAATCGAGCATCGCGCTCTTTGAAATTCGGAAAATTCTAATCTAAGGCGTCATCATCAGGCCTGGCTTTCTGGCCTACGAATACTCCGTACATTTATGTACAAGGAAATAGATGTTTAATATTAGACCAACATAAAAATGTGTACTGAGACTGAAATAAGCAGTTTGAATTTATGTAAGTATTTAATATTTTCTTCGGTTACCGCGAGTATCCTCAGTCCTCACATATGAAATAAAACTATGAAAACGGATGTCATCCGCAGACCACGAACCCTGTAAAGTGTTCGAAACGTCGGAATGAAGTTAAAGTTAGTTAATATACGCGAGTTTATCCGTTTTCATAGTTTTATTTCGTAAGTATTTAAATGAAATACTTTTACCTAGTATCCGACATACATGATACGTTAATAAGCTAAGTTTCGGTTTTATAATCTATTGGATTTAAGATATCAGCGACTTGATTTATTACACTTGCACTACTTTTCATAGATTAAAAGTATTAGAATAATTTTAATTACTGTACAGTTTAAAGATTACAAATATAAGGGTATGTATGTAGTGCCATTTAGCGGTACCTAAGTATGTAGTATGTACTCGTAATTAATTATATACCTAGAATACGAGCTGTTGCCAGAGGGCGTTGCTCCAATGATCTTGACAGTAAATGAGGTAGGGTCAATTTGATCAAATGACTCCAACGTAATGTAAGGCACCTATACAAACTTATAAGGATCCAATAAAGTTTATATATAAAATAATGATGATCTTCGACAGATTCTCACAAAGAATGAAATATTTGCTTTAATAATTTTATCACTCCAGTTTATAATAGGTACCTACTAAACGTACATACTATGTTAGAACCTTTTTTAGCATATGCCTCATATGAGACTTTATTTGTTCATATAAGTTTTACGACATCGCTGTTACAGAACTCAGATACTACCTACTATTAACAGGAGTACCAGAACAATAATATAAACTACACGATGTCCCAATCAACATCCTTAGTAGCTATTGTTTAACACTTTAAAGAAACCGAGCCACTGCTCAGGAGACGAGATGTAAATCCAGACATATAAATTAGACAGAGAGCGGCCTGATTCATGTGAAATTTTCACACTTAAAACTGACAATTCTAAAACCTTTTTCTACTACCCTGTTACCAGGTACGTAGGTACGTAAAAATATGTTGACAACTTGACAGTAGAGTTCCAAAGTGTACGCTTATTTATAGACCTGACTACATACCTATTTAGGTATTAACGGAAACTCGTCCAGAAACTTTGGCGTGACATAACAATTAACATTTTGTTGCAGGTCACACCGACGATTTCGCTTACATGATAGAAAACCTGACTGAACGCTATCGTAACTCTAAGCTAATCCTGGTCGGATTTAGCCTCGGCGGCAACTTGATCACCAAATACTTGGGCGAGGACCGGAAAAGGCCGTCCAGCATCATAGGAGGCATCTCCATTTGTCAAGGATACAACGCGATAGAGTAAGTATTAGTAAATAACTAGCGCACAGTGTGCCAATTTGTGATATTTGTCTTAGTTTCTCATTTAGTGTAGATCGAGCTAATGAGGAATTATTATCATTAGCACTACGAAATTGCCGCGCGGTGCAGTTGATTCAGTGTGTACCCGGCTATTGGGTATTCTTAAAATGTGTAGCTAACACTTAATAAGACTTAATTTATTTATCAAAAAATACTAGGAATCTGAGTGACATTAGCTTAGATAATTAATTAATTCGTAGGTATTCGTGACTTTGTGAAGCGTAGCCATGTGACCGTGGAATCGATTTGGTCAAAGTATGAGTACGTAGCATGGTATGACGCATTCTGAGAATGACACACATGTTAGAAATACTAAACAATTGAAGAAATGTACTGAAAATGTTTGACATTTATACATTTTTAATTGGGTATAGCAATTTACTTGAAGCATTAATCATAACCCTATCAACCAACGAATCAAATATGAGGATCATTACGTCAGAGCCGCGACACGATATTACATGTAGACTATGCATCCAGTTAGTTTTATTTCTAGTAATTACTGGATAATTTATATTGCTAATAATGTAATAATCTTATCTAAGGCCCTTTTCAAACAATTTGTTAGTCACTCGGGCTAATGATGGTCTCGCTTTTACCGTTTACATATTGGCCATATTGCGTTATGCATTACTTTCGTTCTTACATGCTTCTTAAAACGTCCCGGCAACGACGACAAACGATAAACATTACCATTATTAGTAGGTAGTTAGGCCCGGATTAGCTTGTCATTAAAGTTGTAGAATGTTTATATTTTTGTAGAAAATCTACATAGTTCATGTAAATATAATATATGGTATGTGGTATGTTTATATGAATTAGATTTTCTACAAAAACATAAGTGTATGTATTCCCAGTTCCACAACCACATACACAGTTGAGTACTTTCTCACACCGATCAATGTAGTTTTCACCATTCATGATCCATAATGTATATTTGAAACTTAAACAAAACTGGCCAAGAGCTCGTGGGGTCCAAGTTCTGTGTAGGGTTCCGTAGATCGATAAACAACGTAAAACTGATTCTAGGACTAACAACTACTGAGGTGAGGTGACATGTGTGCAGAAAATATAAAAGTTATGTAATTGCGTTTTTTGACATGTTTGCTGTTAACCTCGTCCTGCCCAATGTGATTTATAAAGGACATATTCGAGAATATAGAACAAAAGAAAAGCGACTATATTTTCAAACGCATTAGGTTTAAATTTCTTAAGCTCAAACTTAGTATGATGGGCAGGACAAGGTATCCTAAAAACGCTTTATGTGTTTTCACATTAATGAATACTTTGTATTGGTTAGACTTGGCAAAAACACGTTACTGAACAAAAAGGGCGAAATATATGTCGTTCGTCCTTCTAGGTCACGTAATGCCCTTCGAAGTCCCTTCGTCTCAATAAAAGTAGCCGAGTGTGAATCCTTGTGACCTGTCAGGTGACTGATTGAATCGATAGCCGAGACCTTGTGGCTATCTGTTATCACCATCTGGCGTTTATGGCGAACTTGTGACGCGCATGGGCTTTAACAGGTGCATTCGTGCTATCGTTGAAACATATATAATTTATCGCCATTTGATGTTTATCACACGATTCTTACGGATTGAACAAGCGGCGATGGTATAAATATTGTATTGCAACATATAGGTAAAACAATATTATTTAAGTTGTTATGAATATACACTATTTATACTATTATACAGACAGCTAGATGTGCAATTTTAGAATTATAATAAAATAAATAAATGTCATTAAAGTTGATCCAGCAGACTTATTCAATGATTACCCTTGACAACGACATAATCCAGTGGTTAAAAAATCTAAATGTTACATTATAAACGACTGTATGCTTTTAAATGCCATACCAATCAATTAAAGTCGATGTGTGATGAATGTTGATGATTGCTCAACATGTTTCCATCCATCCATGATCATGAGAATCCTCATCAAGGAGCACACGTTGCCAAAGCCCTATTAGGCGCGGGTGCTGGCCGCGGTAAGCGCTGGCGGCGGCGAGCGCTGGCGTTGGCAGTTCTGGAAAAAAACTACCCTTATTGTATCTTTTGTCAAAAAGCGGGTTGCACCCAACCACTCATCACATTACTCGGTAATAAGGGCCTGTCTACACTGTCCTCCGACGCAATACTTAAAACCACCACCTGACACTGACCAACCACAATCACGCCCTTCCGTACTACGTTGTTATAAATAATGAGTGGAAGATTTAATTAGAGACAAATAAAAACTATTTAATGACAATACATTTTTATTCCAGCAATCTAGTCTACTTGCTCCAATGGCAGAACTTCCGTCGATTCTATCTGTACGTGATGACCGACAACTACCGCAACATCATCACTAGACACAAGAGCAAATTGCTCAGCGCCGAGATCAAGAGCAAATACGACCTCGACGAGAACACGATCGTGTCTGCCGGCACGCTGCCTGACCTGGACGAGGCTTATTCTAGGTAAGAGTCAGACTTTAGTGTAATGTGTAGTTGAAAGGATATGAAGTGAGCTCGTTCTCTTAAAATTCCCGTAGCATTGGGTCGTAAACCACAAAGTAAGATAACAAGCACTCAGTAAAAGCAGAATAGAACCGCCTTAGAACGTTAATATAGATTATCGACTCTATTCTTTGCTCAATAGACTACAAAATAAACAAACTAAATAATGGCGCTCATAACTTTTTCTACATTTTAGAACTGCCGAAAGTCGAAAAAAAATTGCCGAGTAGAAAAAGGACAATATGGCACCATAAATGTTCACTACATTATCGGCTCTGTACCCTTATCTTAAAAATAACAATGCGTTGACCAAAAAAATAACACTTCCCACATTTTGCACTTAGAGATAAAAGGCGTGCCGCCAGGGTCATTAGTCGCGTGCCATTATTTAGTTTGTTTTTTTGTAGTCTATAATTGTAATCTAAGAATATAGTCGATAATCTATACTGACGTTCTAAGGCGGTTATATTCTGCTTTTACTGAGTGCTTGTTATCTTACTTTGTGATTTACGACCCAATGCTACTGGAATTTTAAGAGAACGAGCTCACTTCATATCCTTTCAACTATACCTGACTTCCAGCTTCTATCCGTACGTGACGAACACTCTCGTTAGTAATACCGCACTTAATACCTCCCTAGATGCACATACACATTCAGCACCGTGTGTATGCGCACGTAAAACGTTTTTAAAATTATTAAGCATCCTTTACCTTCTAATACTTTTGAGAAACCCATGTGAGAATAATAGGTAACTAATAGATAATAATAACAGTTTGAAAATATTGGTTTTCTCAATCTAACGGGTCATATTCTTTGTAATTATAATAGTTGTCCTGACATGCCACGCAATGCAAGTTGCTGGTCCAATAGTTGTGTTTATTCAGTCATATCATATGTTGCCGCTGTTTGTATTAACTAATGCATTGCTATATAGAGCAGAAAATGTAGTATGCAAGGGTTTTTTGTAACACCATTTATGGAAGGTCGATTTCTTTTAACCATTCCTTTGTGGAAAAGGCCAGCCGGGTGCTAAAAATAAAATAAAGGCGATTATTTAGCATGATTTGTTAATATTAGAATGTGTACAAATAATTTAAAAATATATTCTATCGAAATATGCTGACTGAAGTTCACATCACACTCAATCATTTGGGAATTATAGGGAATTTCAGTTTCACTTTACTTCCTAAACGCACGCAAGCAATGGTGCTCTTAGACAGCAAGTGTGATGAAAAAAACAACACGAAACAGAGATAAGATATTTCGTTTGGTATTTTATTTGGATAAATAAGGTACTTGCATAAAAATAAAACATCTAAAACCGATTAACAAAAAATTACATCAAAATAAAACTCAATGGTCGACTCTCAACTCAACTCACCAGTAATGTCGAGAATAATATTGTTAGAAGGTACTTATTGCAAGAAGTTTTTAAACCCACAAATACTGTTATTTAAAATATCGTCACGTTACTCGCAGTAGTTGCGGCCGCTGTACTCACAAAATCGAAAATTTAAATATTACTTGGATTACGAAATGTAATGACGTTTTAACAAAACAAATAAAACTGATAAAATGAATAGATATGGTAAGTCAATTAAGGTTAAATATGTGTAACGTTGTTACCAATACTAGATAATATTTGATCGCTGCAGGTGCCTGAGATCGATAGTTATTAATGTTATTATGTTTGGCGCCAGAAGTCTATCGATAAGTATACAGGGTGGAAAGGGACGACGTTCCATCCCGCTACCTACCGAGTCTACCAACCATTACGATGAACTTTCAGTATGGGACCAACATCGAAATATTGAATAAAAATATTAACCCCTCATACAAAGTGAGTGATTAGTTAGAGTTCAATAGTATGGAAAAGTCAATTTTCCATGTACGCTTTCGATGTTGGTCCCATACTGAAAGTTCATCGTAATGGTTGGTAGACTCGGTCGGTAGCGGGATGGAACGTCGCCCCTTTCCACCCTGTATACTAGTACTAGCTACATGGTTAGTTGTTACATTTTTAAGGACCTTCGATTACACGCAACGCAATACGCTTATTTTGTTTTCTCATGAAGCCCCACGGCTTACATTTTCTATGCGAGAAATAAATTACCTTTTCATCACACTTGCTGTCTAAGCGCGCCATTGCTTGCGCGCGTAGCGGGAGTAATAGAAAAGTGAAATTCCCTAGGGAGTAATAGAAATGTCAGTACGTCATTTAATAATATTATGTCTTAAAACTTATTTTTTGGTTGGCAAGTGTGATGAAAAACATTGTATGCATCACGGTCGGTAAGCGGAATACTAACTCGAGTCATAAAAGCCCTCCGCCTGACGGCGTCGGGCTTCTAACACTCACGTTAGTAATTCCGTACTTACCTCCCTTGATGCACAATGTACTATTTCATCACACTTGCTGTCTAAGCGCGCCATTGCTTGCATGCACAGCGGGAGTAATAGAAAAGTGAAATTCCCTAGGGAGTAATAGAAATGTCAGTACGTCATTTTGTCTTATAATTTTTTTTTTGTCGCCAAGTGTGATGAAAAACATTGTATGCATCACAGTCGGTAAGTAGAATACTAACTCGAGTCATTAAAAGCCCTCCGCCTACGGTGTCGGGATTCTAACACTCTCGTTAGTAATTCCGTACTTACCTTACCTCCCTTGATGCACAATGTACTAATGAAGTACTGCCCATGAAAAAATATTATCTTTAGCCAACAATACTAAAGTAGGTATACCATTGCGAAGATGTTGTAGATAGTCGAATTGTTACTAGGTTTTGTGTTTCAATATGGATCCCGGTACTTATCGAATAAATATGTTTAGCACGAATTGTTTTCAACTACCAGTGATTTTCATGTTTTTAAAAATCTGTGTGGAATGACAACCATTTACGTTATAAACGTTAACTTATAGATTAACGACGGCCATCTTTTCCATGTATAGGTAATTGTGAACATGACCACGTAACGACAATCAAGAGAAGTAGTCGGGCACCTAATGATCATTGAATGCAGTCTAGCATTTCCATTACCCACACATTGCGTTATTTGCGTTCCACATATAGACATTCACATCCCCTTTCCACGATTAGGTATGGTTTTCCTTTCACACTAGAGAGAAAGCACTATGAGCGACAGAGACAGGATGGAGTGTTATTCTTGCTGCCCACATACACCAGTAACCGTTCAAAATGTTATATCATGTAATTACTATGGGTATCTAAGGTCAAGATACACTGGTGCCTGACCTATGACGGCTTCTGATTTGCCCTGACGTCGGGTAAATAATGAAATACGCGGTGCTCTCTAACGCGCGGTGAAAGTAGCCTTATCAAACATCTGATTTTCCATGTGGGTAATTCTGTTTTTTCTAGAACCCATTACGAGTAATGTCAATATGGCAATTTGTTTCCGATTACTGTGAGCGATGGAATGTAAAGCAAATATATGATGTATGAATGTATGTATATAGGTTGGTAAGTACCTAGTTGATGGATTGACGTTGATGTAACTTGTGCAAATTAATACTTATAACACGCGTCGTTTACTCTAACAGTGCGATTCATAATAGTGTCCGGTTGTAATGCACATTGTATTAGGTATCAAATACCATAAAAATATTTCATAATCAGCATCCTACCTAACGTCCTATATGTACTAAATTGAGGCACTTGTTCAAATGTAGTGAGAAACCGTTTCTTTCTCTATTTTCCTGATAGCAACTAAAATTGCATTATACCTAAGCAAATTAATGTAAATTCACACATGACACTAATTAAGCATTGAAATTGTATGGGAAACCTAGTCGTTGGAACTGCAATCGCATGTGATTTTCATTGCAGTAATTAAATCAACACAGATTGCGTTGTCGTTTGGCAGAAAATCATACCCAATCAAAACTCTATTAAGGTAATAAGAAATTTTATGGTCTCTTGAATCTTCGTTCACTTACAAAGATTTAGTTATGTATTATCAAACCGGAATCAGAAGGGGATTCGAATGTACTGTTGACACAACAAATGACACAACATTTACCAAGAAAAGAGTTGTTTATATATGTAGTGAGTAATTAATTAATCTATTGTCTGTAAGTCTCTGCACTAACACTATGAATATTTGAATATAACCATGAATATATCCTAGATTGACTTTTACACTGTTATGTCAACAGTACTTTCGAATCCCTTTTGTCATCGCGGTTTGATAATATTAACAACCAGTAGGTATGTCACTTCACAATGTAACATTTACAAAAAAATACGTGAATGGATTAGGGTGAAGGGTGCACGTTGCGCTGGTACGGGATTGTAATAATCTATAATAAACTTTGTTATTTTCAAAGATATACGAGTAGCCCAAAAATTCAACGACAGGTATTTGTAAAAAAAGAATAACTGTATAATAAAAATCGTTTATTTCAGACCGATTTGATCCATATTTTGTAACAGTAAACTTAAACCCCACATTAGTATTTATATAAAAAACGACACCTAAAAACTGAAACATATTTATACAATAAAAAGGATAGAAGGACACAAGGCTGGGGCCACAAAAGCCATTTCGCCTTAGCTTTCACCACATCGATTCAATATTTGGTGCGTCGACAATCTAGGCGTTCCGATGTCCGCAGGAGGCTGTTGCTACTGTTGCCCACACGCCTCAGCTAGAGCTAAACTCTATTCTTTTACGCCTCATGGCACATAAAAATCATCTATTCGGGCCTCCGCGAACATGCCCCACGCACTGCATTTATTTAGATTCATCATCATCATCATCAGCCTATGATAGTCCACTGCTGGACGTAGGTCCTATTGACTACGCGTATAAACGCATTAGGAGGTAAATGCCCATAATCGCCACGCTGGGCAAGCGGATTGGCGATCGCAGTAATGTGTCCATTATGATGACGCTGCTGCCCATCATCAATCTTTTATCAAATAGTGGTCAGTGACACTTCAATCCCTTAATCGACTCTTACGACACCCGCAGGAGGAGTTGGGGTGGTGACAAATGTATTCTTACTGCCGTCACCACACGGCTGCAATTATTTAGATTACTTATATTGAAAGAAATTGTCATAATATGCACATGTGAGAACGTGCTCGGTCCTTTGTTTGTATACACACAGCTACGTGCCGAACTGTGAGATTGGTGTGGCATGCTATAAAAGCTAGATATAGGCCCAGCGTTCCTCATGATTCTTTAACAAAAGAGCAGTTTTGTCAGGCTATTGAAAACAACTTGCTGGTGTTACAATTAGTCATCGTCCATTGACGAATCAGGCCATCTTTGACTGATTCTTGATCGATGTCACCAATGAGAGAATGTTGTTGTATATGGGAATTTTACATATTATGTACAATGAATTCATCGGAACCTTAGGCCACTCTACTTATCACGAGTAGTAAGAGATTTGTTGCTATCTATTATATAATGTCACTTTGAGATAGTTTCCAAAGGGCTGATTAGGGTTCCGATCGGTTGAGTGTACCTACAGTCGACTACAAATGATGTATCCACTTTCTCACCTTACTTCCGTAATATGGTGAAAAAGTAGATAGGTAGAGGTACATCTCTCTGTAGCCGTCTATACCCACTTAATCGCTATATATTTAAAGCAAGACCTCTCCTAACACATTTATTATGTTTATTACAGAAAAGTGCACGGATTTGAGTCCGTGGCGGAACTGTACAAGTTTAGTTCGTCGGCCTTCTACTTACATAACATCAAGACACCGATGGTGTTCATCAACGCGCGCGACGACCCCATAGTACCTGATCCGCTGTTACCTCTCATCAGGGAATTTGCTAGTAAGTGTTTCCAACAATCCAATCGTACTGATCTAATCAGTCGTTTTTATTTCAATACTCTTATCACCTCTGCGTTTAAATTAATGATCTGAATATTTTCGTATGGTATTTCCGGGCTGATACGATTTTGAAATATTTAGCTAATATCATTTACATTCTTAGTATGATTTAAAACGGGGTATTAACCATATAAATTTGTAATATTGAGCACCCGATATTTAGTCACTATTGCAAATAATATATCATCTTCAAGAACGTATCTACTCGGATTCAGAAGGCGTAAACGCACTTGTGTCTGCTGTATACCTACACATTTGAACATAATTTTTATTTCTATGGCTCTGTTAGAAACCTTAAGAATACTTACTAAAAGAATATTAAGCATTCTTGCTTTAAAAATATCGAATCTTCATATTTTATGCTACCTTCGATGTCGGTTACGTCATTTTGTTTTCGTAACAATTTATCAGATACCAAACGTCAATGACTCAACTTTACATGAACGACTTAAGAATAATCTAGATATTTCTTTTGAGATACCTATGTATTGAAGTGTCATAAAACCCGTTTTATCTAGTTCTCCAAATTTAATAAACCGGTTTCTTATAAAAGCCGAGGTCAAAACTTGTCATATATGCCACCCCGAATTTCACTGACATTTCGTAAACTTAGAGCACATAGTAGTATGGATCACAAACTGTCAGTTACCGTTACCGATTGTAGATTTATCACGTCACGTCGTCACGTCATCAGTCTCTCAGTCCACTGCTAGGCGTAGGCCTCTCCTAATAAACTATGCGTATCGTCGCATTAGGAGGTTAATGCCCATGTGTGTCTACTGTGATTA